>JAQGBD010001558.1:0-15038 GCA_034698165.1 Punctoribates punctum | reverse complement strand
AAATAACGATTTAAAAGACACTGAATTTTGAGTGAATCTATTGTTTGTGAATACATATGACGTCCAGTATATGACTCCTGAATAACGCCTCAGAGTTTAAGCGCTTAGTTTAGTCACTCAATGAATGCATGCCATGAATGAGTCAAACGCCTGAAGGCTTTCAATAGAAATGTTCGCAAAAATTTATTTTTAAATTAGTTTTCACACAAAATATCCAATTATTATAAATCGGGTTTAAAGACAGCACTCAATGGTTGGCAACCGTTTGACAGAAAAACTGCGGATATTTCTGGTTTTAGAGACAATTTTGCTGACTCTTAGTCATCAGTTGATAAGTTATCAAGATTACTTCCTCGACTTATAGCTCCTAAAATAAGAAGCATCTAATCTAGCTAATCTCAAATATGAGTCATATAGTTGATGGTCAGGCAGGTGAGTCTTAACTTCTCTTACAATTTAATTTAGTTGTCATAGTTTTTCACCTAGTTCATTCCGTAACACACAGACATATAGATTAGGTATTCATAGCACCTGTAGATTACTCATAGTTTAAGTTGCTTGCTCATTCACCTATTCTTGAGTAAGATTTATAGACAAATTATTGGCTTACCTTTGTCAATCACAAATCTTGAGTAATATAAGCAGGTAAACTGAGCTTGGTCTGTTCCCAATATATGAATGCAAACAACACTAAACTTGAATTCTGAGTATTGAATGTCTACTTCTCAGTCATTGACAAAAGTTACTCGAAGTTCAAGTTATTTGAAATCGGAAGTCAAACCAATTAACAAATCTATTAAAGAAATATTTATAACAAATAATTTGAGTCAAACACAGGTTTAGGATATAAGGACTGAAGGCTTTCCTATTCAGTGCTAATGACTCCAAAACTTCACACAAAACTCAATTTCAATCTCAAAGAAAATTGAAACTCAAGTAAACTCATTGATTGTGTGGAAAGGGTTCTCGTTTTTGAGCTCAACCACAAAAATAGCTTATTATGAAATTCTATGCGATTACTGATATGATTGATAACCAGCACAACCAGAAGGTCAGTCCTGTGAAAGGCTTTTCATTTTTCTAATCAATTACACAACTTTTGTCGCGTTTCTTATCTTCGGATAGGAATAAATAATTGAGTTATCGTTGATATTAAAGTATAATTAGAGCTTATATTGAATTTTGAGTCAGAAAAATGTCTCAGAACCTAATCGTCTGAAAAAGGAATTAATTTTGAACCCATTTTTTGTCACAAAAACTTTTATTAAAAACAATTCCAAGTCTTTCAAAAAAAGCTCTTAAAATGCATTCCGATTGCAGTCATCATAAAAAATGTTGAAAATATGAAAATTTTATGAAAAGGACGGGAAAAGTGATAAATCAAAACACAATTAATGGATACAAAGGTCTAAAAATTAGACAAAAGGCTAAGAAATGGTCAAAAATAATAAGAAAACCAAAAGAAATAGAAATTTAATATAATTTTAAAGTAAAGAAAAGAAATTTTTATCCGAAATATAGTTTTAATTTGAAAATTATTATCAATTGAATAGAAAATTAATCAAATATTTTAATCAAATCCCAATATAAGACAAAATGAGCGGAAAAATTAGGAAAAGAATAGAAATAAACGAATATTTTTCCCACAAATTTCTTCTCAAATTTCATAAAATTTATTTAAATATAATGTATTAGAAATTAGACAATCAATCAGTTGGTCTGTTCGGCAGCAAAATAGACAATTAATCAACGGAACTACCGGTGCGATCAAAACACACACAGGTCTATGAGCTGGCGTTCTTGCACGCGATTATCGCTTCCTCGCCGACGGCAGACATCACTGTCACCTAAACATATCAATACAATTAGTCTATTGTCTGGATTAGCACTCGTTATGGAGTGCCAAACACTGGTCCAATACATACGATAACAGTATTGTCTTCTTTGCCGTATTCTTCTTTGAGTTTCTGACCCATTTCGCCCTCAGGGAGGCGCAGGTCATCGCGAGTGTCGCCCTTATCGTTCATTAGAGTAACGAAGCCGTCATCGCTGATGTCTATCAACTGATCCAAACAAAGGTTAGGTTAGGGATGAGTCGAGAGGAGGGCATACCTGGAAGTCACTACGATTGACATTCGGTACATCGATGTTATGAGTCGATGGACACAAGTCCTCATACTTTTTATTAGTGAATATGTCCAGACCTACCAAATGGACCTATAATTGGAGGCAAACAGTGGGTCAGTTGTGCCGTCCAGAGGCCAAAGGGGTACTGACCTTTGCGTGTCCGTGTTTGCCAGTCTTGGATGTGCTCATCTCCATGATCTTGCAGGGTCTGGCTTTGATCATAACAAACCCGTTCTTACGGAGTGTCGAGCACTGGACCGGGTATGTGGCAGAGGCCCCGGACGACGCCTGATCGTGGTATTCTCCTTCGTCGCCTTCCATATCACTGAGGGAACAGACAGAGACTTAACAGTCGTTTCTCTCAAAGTTTGTTTGAACGACAAAACAAAGGCATAAGAAATGCAAAAATTGGCTCAAATTGCCGGCAAAAGAGAGGCAGTGCTCTCATAGCACTCCATATTGTGAGCGCAGACACGCATACAATGCAATGCAATGCCTTCTCTGAGGGAAAGCCAATGCTGTCTGCGCTCTCCGGCGGAAGCCATTGATATGATGTGCAAAATAATGGCATTTTAGACAAAAATAAGTGATATTTACCCAAAAGTTTAGCCGAAAATTAATGAGGAGTAGAAGAGGTCTCCAAATGACCGCAAAATGGCTTTTATTTAACGAAATATCTGTTAATTAAAACTAAATTCAATTGAAATTTAATGGACTGAGTGTAAGACTCACCACAACGTGACTCCTCCTCAACACCAGTGCTCACTCAGAAAGAAAGGGATCCCTTGACTGGAGTGCACTCTCGCGTCTAATATTGGCTGACATGACGTCTGAGCCTAAGAGTGGTCTCATTGGCTCTGATTTGCAGACATTGAGAGAACACGTGTTTCGCTTAATGTTTATCATTGAAAATGTTTTTTAAACTTTTCAGTCTTTAAGTCATTTATTCAGTGATTTATTTGTTTAACAATTTGTGTCCGAATCGTTTCTCTTTTCATTTGATGACATATAAAAATGGATAAAATCCTATCAAAATTCAAAGGAATCAAAGCTTATGAGAAGAATTTGGCCACCAATTCATCGGCTGAAGAGTCCAAATTCGGGTCTGAAGAGCAAATTCGACCGCCGAAGAGGAAGACCGTCGAAATTGATCCCAAATTGAAAGAGCAATCAAATGAAAAACGTCTCAAATCACTGAAAGATAAAATAGATTTCGACAAAAGACAGAAAACTCTTGTAAAGGAAGCCATTAATAGCGGCCAAAGAGTTAACAAACGGATTGTTTTCGACAATGGATTTGATGACAAAATCGATGTCTTTCTCAGTGAAGAGAAGACCAAATCCAGTGATGATTCTACCGACAAATCTAAGCCTAAGAAAGCAATGAATTTGTTTGATAGTGATTCTGAAGATGACATCGACGGCGAAGAAGATAATGGACTCAAAGACTTTGATAAGAAAATCAACGATAAAAATGCAGAGAAATTGATTGAATTGAACTCTCGTTTCGCTCACGACTCCAGGTTTAGGATCGATGAGAGGTTTTTTGATCCAAAACAAGATAATGAAGAAGTGGATGAAGTCATTGCCGAGAAGGAGAAGAATCTCCATCTCCTCGAAGAGGTTTTGGGCAAAAGGCTTAAACCAATTATCCATTCGAGTGATAAAAAGGACAAAATGTCTAATAAGAGTCCAAAGAGTGAGTTATTTATCTCAAGATTTGATCCGAAAAGTGAAAAGTCCTCAGAATATGAAGTGAAGAGTTCTTTGTCGGAGAAGAAGTCAGAAAAGAAGGTATCTTTTGATCAAAAGGTTTTAGACAAAGAGGAAGAGCAAGAAGTCTCTAAAGAGGTCTACTATGAAGTGAGTTCTTCACTCAAAGACAGTTTGTCTCAAAAAGAGGACGTATTTTCCTTGACACAAATATTTGGCACCTCTTCTGCTGAATCAATGGACAGAACAACTGGTGATAGAAATGTTAAACCATTTCATGAAGAGTTGAGTACAAAAACAGATAATACGCGCAACCCTTTCAAATATGACAGCAGTGATGAAGAGGAAGAAGAAGAGGTTGTCGTTAGAACTGATTCCATAGCAGAGAACAAACCGATTAATTCCAAAGTATTCCGATTTTTCTTCGATAAGAATGACTCGCGATTTAGTGAAGACATCTTTTGGGACAAACAGTTGGTTCAAAAGGCGAGGACTAATTGGAAGGACAGACAGATAATGATAATGAGAGCGATGACTGTCCGCAAAAAGTCGGCCAAAAAGAACCAAAAAGCAAAACAAAAGACGTTTTTAAAGTATAAAAAGAACTCAACTTTTAAGCGGTTCACTAAAAAAGACAATAAAAACAATAATTAAACTAATTTTCAAATAAAATTCAAATTAATTCCAAAACTTATTTAATTTTTATATCTATTTGTGAACTGAAGTCAAATGAATTACAATTATTATAAAGTATTTGAATACAAATCTATTGAATGATATTCTTCGCCAATCAATGGTTACAATCCGTAGTCTATTCTTCTGTTGCGGAGTTCATCGATATATTGTCTGAGGCGTTGATTTCCGTCTTTTGTCTCTTCGTAATAGTCTTTAGGAGGGGAGCCCTCCACGAGTCTGACGAAGTAATGAGTGTAAAAGTACCTGACTTCGCCGAACCTCATCCTGGCGTGTTTCCGAACCCCTTTCACTACAAGTCCTTTCGTGGCGAAGCTCTCCCCGATCCACATATTGGACTTATACTCAAAGTTGTGGTCACGAACTGCTATCTCCTGCGCCTCTAACAGCACTTCCTTTACTATTTGGGCGCCTTTTTTCGGTACAAATGACAACTGTTTTATGGCCTCATCGATAGACATCCCTCTTATCTGTTATCAAACAAAAATGACTTTAAATCAAATCATTGTTTAACAGATTAAAGAAATAGTCAAAAAATCAGTCATTTGTTTCAAAATTCATTTTATGTGACATTCAATTGATTTCATTGAGAGATAAGAACCCAAAGAATGTCTAAAATGTGTTCAAAAGAGTTATTAAAGACTCACAAAACTAGAGATGAACCACATTTTCTTCGGCGAGTATTTGATGTTCGCTCTGTAGTGACAATATGTCTGTAGAGATAATTAGCATGGTCATTATCATGGTCAATAATGTGGTCAACAATTATTGTTTTGAATGTGGACTTACTCTGATATTCGGCGGTTCTTCGGGTGCCGTTGGAGGCAACACAACTTTGTTTTTCTGTGGCCACCGTTTCGGCTCAGGATATAGTTTGGTTGCATCAGGGTCGTACTCATAGGTGAAACAACGACTGCTTGTTGACAAATATCTTGGAATAAATGTCGAACTGACCAATGGTTTGGCCAAAGAGGACAACCGTTTGAATGAATTCAACATTTGTTATGATTTTGTTTTGCTTTGAGTTTTGTCAACGATTTGAGCGCTTTCTCTGAGACATAAACGCATTGCTTTCCTATTGGTCTCAATATCTCAAGAATTTAAAGAATTTGATTCTTGCAAACACTTAAAACTCAAATATTAAACACATTTATATAAACACAATAAACAACAATTAAATCAATGAATGAAATTTAATTAAATGAGAGATAAATACAAATGAATTAAAATAAAAGTATTTATAAACTTATTAAAGGATTTGTGAGAAAACTAAAGTCAAACATAAGAATCGTTTAAATAACTGAAAGGCATTGTTATCGCCAAATGTTGGCTCAGATCTGTCATCAAATACCCCTTTGGGTCAGAACTATACGAATAGTCATCCAATGGGACCAAAGAAGACAATGGATCCAACTCTTGAGTAACATATTTATCCAATGAATCCAAACTGTGGCCAAAGAGTTTGGAATCACTTAAATCCCAGTAATTGATGTCATTGTTGTTGAAATCAGTTCCCGAATCGTTGTTCGGTAACACCAATGGCTGCCATTTGTCGATCACTGGTTTCTCATTCAAATCATACATTGAATTGATATCCAATTCATTTCTATCGATGATATCTTCAGTTTTGATGTCTTCGACAGCTATCAGAATAGGATCAGATGTTTTCGTTGTCTTTGCGTTGATCTCTTCTAAACGGTTGTCCTCTTCGGGAATCTTATGGTCAGTCGACTTCTCGTCGGGAGACAACTCTTTATCTTTAGACGAGAATTGATGTCTTTTCTCAAATAAGTCAAACATATCTTTAATCTTCTGAAGACCATTGACAGCAACTGAAGAGCTGCCGCTTTGGGTTGGAATCGATTCAATCTTTTGTTGTTGTCTTTCGTTAATCAGATTTTCAATAACCGATTCTTTGTTTTCAATCAAACCAATGGTTGACTTCAATGTCTCGATTCGAGACAATCTTTTATTAGCCATCGATTGCTTCTGATTAGGCACAACTTCTTTGGCTCCTTCGGTGGCCATCAATTGTTCGACAGATTGTTTGCGATTCTGTTTGACAATTGTCTTCAGGGCTGCAAATCCTTTGCCCACATTTTGTCTCCACTTCTGGTCAGACAAACGATGTCTTAAAGAAGAGATGTCTTTCTTCTGTGATCTCATCTTTTCATTGTTGACACACTTTTTGTTAATACAATTCATATTTCGATGAATTATATCAAATAAATGACACAAAAATGGTTTAAATGTAAATCAAAAACTGTTTGAATACTAATAACTGTTTTAAACTTTAAAAGTCTATCAAATGTCAGACGATTTAAACTTTTTTGCAGAAGACCTCAACTCTCATAAACTTAACGTTATTTTTGAATTGTTTTCATTATTTGCCGAAAAGTCTAGAAAAGTGTTTGATTTGTGTTATGTCTGAAGGAAAGCATTGATTAAAAAAGTCTTCAAATTAATCACTATTTTATACTTTTTATTATTTAAATTAAACTAAAATTTAGACAATGAGTGTCAGCGACGACAACAAAGAGGCGGTCAGTTCTCGTAATTGTTTACTTTTAATTGAAAACATGTTTTTGTTTTGATGGCTAAATGTTTGTCTTTCCTCTGAAGGCATTGTCCGCCAAAACCGCCGGCAATGAGTTCTATAAGAAGAAGGCGTTCAAAGAAGCGTTGGAACAGTACGATAAGGCCATTGAATTGGATCCGAACGATATGACCTATTATTGCAATCGCGCCGCCGTTTACTTCGAGCTCAAAGACTTTCAAAATTGTGTCAAACAATGCGAGAAAGCCGTCGAAATCGGGAGAGACAACAGACAGGACTTTAAGATAATTGCCAAGTATTCCTGTCTTTCTTTTGGCCATTATATGACCGCTTCCTTTGGTCTCTTTTAGAGCGTACTCCCGAATGGCCAACGCTTACCACAAAATGGACGACTTGTACAACGCTAAGAACTATTATCAGAAGTCTTTGGCCGAACACAGGACTCCTGAGACGCTCTCCAAACTGTCCGAAGTATTTTTCTTTTGATTTTCATTTGATTTGTGCTCTAATCAGGTCTCTGAACAGATAGAAAAAGTGTTGAAACAGAGGGAAAGAGTCGCTTATATTAACCCCGAAAAGGCTTTGGAAGAGAAGACATTAGGAAACGAATGTTTTACTAAAGGTTTGAGTCTTTTAAACCATTGTTTGTCCTATAATTATGTCTTCAGGTGATTATCCGAGTGCTGTCAGACACTACACCGAAGCGATTAAACGTAATCCGGAAGACGCGAAGATCTTCTCGAATAGGGCCGCCTGTTATCAAAAGTTGGCCGAATTCCCGCTCGCCCTCAAAGACTGCGAGGAATGCATTCGTTTAGATCCCACTTTCGGTAAATAGTCTTTTGAATAAAAATTGGTTTAAAGTGTCCATTGGTTGTAGTCAAGGGTTACATAAGGAAAGGCTATGCTTTGATTGCAATGAAGGACTTATCCAAAGCTCAGTCCGCTTTCGAAAAGGCTCTGGAAATCGACAAAAACAATTCCGAAGCGATGGAAGGGTTCAAGAAATGCATTCTTACCTCGAGTTCTAATCCCGAAGACGTTCGCAAACGAGCGATGGCTGACCCCGAAGTGCAACAAATACTATCGGATCCGGCGATGCGACTCATTTTAGAACAGATGCAAACCGACCCCAAAGCAGTTCAGGAGTAAGTCTTCAATTATTATCATTTTTTCAATCAATAATTGATTGAATTTTTATTTTAAGGCATTTGAAAAATCCTGAGATTCAGTCGAAAATCTATAAATTGATGGAATCGGGACTCATTGCCATCCGATAGAGATATCTCTGTCCAACACTTCTGTCATATTTGAGAACTAATAAAACAATTCTTTTTCTAAACAATTTTTATTTTAAATCAATTTTTGTTTAAGTTTTGGTCGCTTTTCCTTAATTTAAAGTTGAATTCAATTACGAACTTATTCTCAAACTATTAGTAAATTTATTCAAAAAATAAATTAAACAAATTTTTAATATTTTTTGTGACATTTTATTATTTAGTCAAAGCGAAGGGAAATTTTTACAACCATACGGTAACGTTGGGGTATATAAATTGGTAATTTCGATCCTACCCCAAAATAATGTCTTCTTGTAGCCCCTGAGTTGGAAACAATTTAGAATGGAATCAGATTTAAGAAATTATCACGCGCATGGAATGACCCGATCCACTTGAAATTTAATCTTGTTCTATAAGTAAAACTTTATCAGTACTTTTGTGAAATCGGAAAATTTGATGGATAATAATTTATTGTAAAATTATCTTGGGGAATCCATTTTATAGGAATCAGATTTAAGAAATTATCACGCGCATGGAATGACCCGATCCACTAAGTCAATGATGGGTAAATGTAGTGCTTATTAGTTTCGCTTAAACCTTGTTTTATTCATTCATTTAGTTAAAGCGAAGGACATAATACACATCTGTTAATAGCACAGTGAGTGCCGTTTAGGAAATGGCATACATTTTATTCTCAATTTTATAAAACAATTTATTAAACAATTTAATTGAATTCAAAATAAATGGAAATAAAAGCAACGAAAACAACAAAAATTATAACTCTTTCTTCAACTCTTCGTTTGTCACCGAATCCGAGTTCTTAGAGGCCGGACAGCTCTGGTCAGTGGCGGCGTTGATGTCATCTGTTTTGGTCTTATTCTTCTGCGGTATAGGACAGGTCAGGTTAGCGAAGGGCTGCGGCAACTCATAGTTGGCCCACAAACGGTTGACCAGCGGTTGAAGGAAAGGGTAAATAAATTTGTACCAAATGAAGAGAACCAGGGGTGCGATGAAACACGAGATGCACACCATTTCGCCGATCAGTTGATCCCAAGTTTTCTAAAATAGGTCCCAAATGTCCACCAATTAGATGGAAATGTTTGAGTTCTTTGAAGGTATCGGAGATCTGATGCAATCGATTGAATAAACAAAATATTTGGGAATGAATTGCAAGTTAACTATCAATCAAAATATCAATCAATTTTGGGAAAGTATTGGACTTTCCATAAGCTTCAGAATTATATTTGAGTCCCTTTTTCTCACTTTTTCATTAAATTGAATGCATTTCCAATGAATTGAAAATAATGTTATTTATGTTAAATACATTTGTCTGCCGTCTGACGGAGTGTTTGCCATTCATTAATAAATTTCAATTCAAAGCAAACGTACAAACGGTGCCAAATGTTATGCTATGGTCTTCTCGTTGAGTAGTGGCTGTTATTACGTGAAGATTATCGCAAAGGGATTCAATTCTGTGGCCATTCATAACTCTGTTTGTGATCTCTATTTGTCAGTTGTTTGTCAGTGTTTTCAAGTATTGAGTGATTAAAGAGTAAACAAAAACAAATCTCTTATTCAGTGAAAAGTCTCTCAACTGAACGACTCGTCTCTGAAATCAATTTTTAAAATTCATTTTTTAGAAATAATTTATTTGTTTTTATTTCAAATGATTGACAAATAGTTTTATTTATTCATTGAATCAACTGATGGCTGAGTGCAGGATATCTTGCATTACAGATACCACTACCGCTGATGACAGTAATCCAGTTGTTCCCGAAGGAAAAGTCGGCAAAGGTTTGGACACTATTTTTACAGACTATTTCTCAAATATTCATTTTACCATGTTTAATTAACAATTTCAAAATCTACTTCAATTTTTAATATTTGTAAATAAAGTGATTTTGAAGATACTTTCAATATGTTTGCCTGAATTGATCCTTAAATTGTTCTTGACAATCATGATTAGAATAGAGTCTATTCAATAATGTACTTTAATAAGTTTGCATGATGATTTTTCTATTCTAAAAGCTATTTAATGCCAACCATTTCTTCAACTTTAGTGAAATTAATCAAAGATTAGTCTTTTGGTAAAAAAAAAACTTTTAGATCCAATCGATTGAATCAAACGCTCTATTTTTCAAACACTTAAAACCTTTTCATTTAATTTCATTTAAACTGAAGGCTTAGAGTCGTAGCCATTGATTGAATTAATCAGAAAAAATCAAAATTAATTGCATTGAAAAAAGCTTTTGAGTAAAACTTCAAGTTTTTCGTAAACCAATAAAATCCTTGAATGAAATGTTAACCCAAAAAGTCTGATAAAAACTCAAAATTGTCTCAAAAAATATTCAAAAACAGTTTAAGTAATTCATGCGAAGAAAGTTTTGATATTTTATTTTTCATCTTTTTAGTCGTCAATAGACTCAGGGCTGCAGTACTTCCCACATAAGCCATAGAAACTAATTTAGAAAATTTGCGATCAATTGATAAAAATATCTCTTTTGCTGAGAATTCATCGCTTTTTAATGAGTTTAAAGATCTCTGAATTTAAATGAGCGCTGGTTTGCAGTTAAGACACAATTTTAGGGCAAAATGTATAAATATATGAGAAAATAGCCATCAATTAAATGCCAACTATTTATAAGGAAAGGGTTTTGTATGGACTCGAATGCAAATCCCAAATAAATTCCTCAAACAGTGATTCATTGCTTTCACTTTTCCCTGAATTTTAAGTATTTGTCATACGATTGGAATTTGTTTTTCAATTCATTCAATCAAACATTTTAAACATATTTAAAGTTGTCCAAGATCCTTTTTATACATTAGAATCTAATCTTTTAAATTTTACTAAAAATAAATAATATATTCTTTCGGTCTGTTGTATCTTGCTCATCTTTGTCTTAACCTGTGGTTCAAAAGGAATTTGTTTCGGAAACTTGAGTGAAGTCGACATTCCTTTGAATTGAATGTTTATCTCGAAACCTATAATTTTCATATCTCTTCATTTGATTATATCTCACAAAAGAGTCTTAACTCTAATCTGTTTGTCACCGGATGTGAAATCCCTTTAAATGCATTCATTTGTAATAAAAATTTGAATTGAAATTTAATATAAAACAGAAATACAATTAAAGCCCATAATTGTTATAATTTTTGTTTTTGAATATTAATTTATATAAAATAACGGACGGTTCCACTCGACTCACACCTCAGGCATTGTATACCTGAATATCTTAATATAATAGCTCTTCAAATGAAATACGAGATAAACGATAATATGTTTTGTCTAACATTTTAATTAAATTTTTAAAAGAATATCCATTTATTCTGTTTTCTATAGTATGCAAAGAATGGTTGATTCGAGAGGACGGGGTTTTAGCCTATCGTTTGCAGAATGAAGAGAGTGAGTCATAATTATAAATATCTTCAGATCTGATAATAGAATAATTTGAACCAATAGTCAGCCAACACTATGAGGGAAACCGTTGTAAAAACCGTACCGTTCGAGAAGACCTGCCCCTCGCAAAAGGTCTCCAACGTTCTGAAGAGGAAGAGGCCACTGCTGTTAGACTCAGTTACGAACGTATTCTTGAACAACAACTCGAAGCCGATGAACGGGTGGCCCGAGAAATACAGGAACGCCTTCTCGAACAGGACTTAGGCAAAAGACGTGCCGAAGAAGAGGACGAAAGACTCGCCAAACGATTGGCAGAGAAGGAAAGGGCGCGACTTATACGCAAACGTTTGGAACGGGAGAAGCAACAGGTGGAGAGACTTAGCTCTCAAATTTTGCCGTCCGGTCCCAATACAGGCAGTGTTTCACCAAATAGTTTAGACAATCCCTCAGAGATGAGTGCTTTGGGTGCTGTCGCTCACAGTATTGATGCTCTTCATCTCCGGGAGAGGCAGAGCGCAAGCCTTCCCTCAGATGACGATGAGTTAGATTTATCCGAGTTTTGTCTTCAGCCGCCGCCAAACCTCTCTCCTGAAGAGCTTAGAATATTCCTCGAAGAACAGGACGCAGAAATCGCACGACTCCTCCAACAACAAGAATTAAAGAGAAAGGGAACCGTCGATAAGGAAAAGTTGGCGCGAATTGAAGCACAAGATTATGAAATCGCGAAACTCCTCCAAAAACAAGAGAAGGAAAGAGTCCGACGACTGAAAGAGAGGGCAAAACAAAAACAACTTCAGAAACAATTAGAATCGAATCAAACAAATAATACGATTATCTCTAATCCGAACGCAATTCATAATAACCGAAGACTTTCTGACAATTCGTGTGATAATAACGGTTCGATTCCCCGACATTCCAATGGAATGCATTCCAGTGCCGAACAGACGGCACACCATTCGATGCATAATCAGTATTCAGACAGCGATAGCATCTTCTATGAGGAGATAAGTCATCCCTCATATCATCCAAATATCGCCACACTTTTGGATCCGACGTATAAAAGGAACTCCACTTCTGTTCCTCCGAATCCACTCGTAAATCCCAATCCGTCACCCGTTCCCAGAAATACTATTCTTCCCCATCAAGACTTTGAATCTAATGTTGACGACACCGAAGAGCCGGGCATTCATTTCGCTCAAGTCTATAAAGTAACGCCGACGCCATCCCCTTCGGACAGTCCCTATTCAACTAACCATAGGCAACACAATCGGCCGATGCTCAGAGACCCTGAGCCCGTTCCCTTTGAAGACAATTACTATCCGATTGAAGAGACGAGTCGTCGCAATCGGGTATCCCCTTCCAGTCCTGTGCCGCCATATCTGCCAGTGCAGGGACAGAGACGGATCAGTTCGATGGAGAAGAAGAAGAAATCCAAAGATAACTGTAAAACACAATAATTGACTAATAATTAGGAAATTTATGCAAATTTTGTACTCTATTTACACTCAAATCAATAATCAATTGACTCGTTTTAAAGGACAGTCTGTCCACTGAAAGCCGAGACGAACAACGACTCAAACATTTGTCTCTTTTCTGACAATTTGAGTGACATTTAAGTCGATCCTTATGTATATGACTAAAGTTTAAACGAACCAAAAAACTTGATTTTAATGTATTCTTAATTTTTGTTTTAATAACTTTTTAAATGCTTTTGATTTACATTTTTATCGTTTTCTTCAAAAAATTCTCTAATATTTGTGTTCAATGAGTGGATCAGATTTTGGTGATTCACTTGAATAGAGTTTTCTATTTACACTCTTTTATCAATTTATCAAAAAATCCTCAAAAATATGTTCTAGCTGAAACCTTGCTCACACATTCCCTTTTCAATTCACCGACAGTTCATTTTATTATGATTTTGTACATCTTGACCATGTTAATAAAGAGATTATTTTTTGAAATTCAAATATATACCTATTGGAAAATTTTAGTGTTTTATCTTGGTAGTAAATTTGAAATTTCCTCAAGTTGAATTCACAACTCAAACCGAATGCATGAATTGCAAGAGTACTTCATTTTTCTGATTTTTACCATTCATTCAGATTTATCGACAATTTATGCCTAAATTCAAAACTTAATGAGTTTTTCAGTAATGAGTGTCTATTCCGGGCATAAGAATGGATATAATGTTCTATGAATTGATTTAAGGAAAGGAAAGCCTGCGATGCGTGAAATGCCAGCAGTGGTGCAGTCGTTGTGCAATACTGTCCTCACAAATCACTTTTGCACTCCATTTGAGGTCAAATCCCTAATCAGTCAACTTTGACCTTTAATTTTGGTTATGGATTTTGTACTGAAAACTATGAGTAAACTCAGAGAATGGATGAGATAACCATGAATCAATTCTGATAATTTGGCCCTGACAACCTCTTGAAGAAATCAATTTAAAATCTGATAGATAATTAAGCATATGATTAAGTCTTTAAATAGGTGTCACCTTTTCTACCCCTCAAAATACTCTTCACTGTAAGCCTTGGAGGTCTATGACCCTAATCTACGCCTAACTGAAGCACTGGAAAAGTGTACGGAAAAGGACAGGAGTGGAGAGGAATACGTTATGTGTGGATAACTGAGTGAAGGCAAAGCCTATGAAACGCTATTCTCTATCAGATATTTAGCCCTAAATCTCGACGTTTTCAATGAGTTTTGGTTAATATGGCGTTCATTTTGTTCCCTATATTTTGTTATCATTTGATTCCCAAAAACACTTAGAAAATTGATTTTCACTTACTTTTGATTTCAATATAAATTCAAATCAAATGTGAATTAATTATAGTTTTCGTGACTTTTAGTTTCATTTGTTTTTAATTATCGTTTATTATGTTTTTAAGTGAAGACAAGTGTCAGTCAAACGACTGCCTCCGACCAGAGCTGACACACATTTGCCTCTTCAGTGGTACCATTGATTAAACGCCACAAACCGTCCATAAAAAGGTCAGATCACATATCGGGATAAGTGGACAACGCCTCAGTGCTGACCACAATTTGTGGTCGAGTGAAGACTGGATTTCCAGTCATTAATGACATTCAATGACTTTTGGATCAGACTCTATGCAAATGAACGCAATGTTTGTTTTGACTTTGATTTCAATCAATTTTTAATAATTTTGAAACACTTTTCGTTTAAATTCATTGTTTTCTTCAGCCATTCGTCCGATTGTTTTGTTTTCATTCATTTTTTGTTTATTTTTGTTTTTAAATTCACTCTAAAAGA
>JAQGBD010001557.1:0-15050 GCA_034698165.1 Punctoribates punctum | reverse complement strand
TCATCAGATTGAGGCAAATTCTATTCAGCCCTTATCATGTAGGAATTAATGTTTGAGGCGCTTTGACTAACCCTGATATATACCATAAGCTTAATTGAACTTCAAATAGAATATAAGAATAGCCTTAATGATGGAATATCCAGGATAATCAAATGTTGATTCACAAGTTGATCAAAACATGTCATCTAAGGGGTGGAACCCAACCCTTCAGACTTGAGTTAATCAGAGAGAAAGTCCTGCCTATCCCTCAATCATAAAAATGTAATTCTTTGACTGTTATTCTGAGCGTTGGGTACAGAACTTGGAAATGATATCTGAAAACTAATGATATGCGTATATCTATCAGTGGCTCCATTGCCTCCTTTGCCTTCTTGTACAGTATTCACCACTTTATTATAATAATGAAAGACTAACTACTTTTGAATGGCGATGAGTCGGGCGGAGAGCACCGGCACTGACTAAGAAGAGCACTGAACAGTTCTTATATGGCTGGGCTCTGGGAGGAAGCAAACGATCTAATTTATTATCGATGCAATTATAAAAGTTTGATATTGTGTTTTGAGTGGAGAAGAGTATGTGTGGAGAGTATGTCTGCACTCAATGCACTCAATTCACTCAAATTAAAGCCAAAGCAAAGCTGCAGACAATCGAAGAGCAAATAATGAGAAAAATAAGCCCAACTATGAGCCAAACTATGAGCCCAACTCTCCTATCAGACCAAACACACGGCAAATGAGATGAGCTGAAGAGTGCACTGAACACAGCGGAGCACTGCACAGCCCTCATATGCTGAGCTAAACCTTTTGCTATTAAAGAGATGAGAAAAATATGGTCTTTCTTCTAATCGCAATCAAAGTTAAGCATATATTGGGGTGGGGTATACTGTTTACACACAGGGCGTTGTGGCGGTTACACACTTTTTTCGTGGTGAGCACTAAATTGGTTCCAATACTATCTGCTGTCGTCTCGTGCAGTGAATAAGTCAATGAATAGTTGAGTCGAAAATCAAGGCTTAACTAAAATTGGGTTTACGTATAAAAACAGCACAAATTCATTAGACGATCAAAATTAGCCCCAAAAATAACATTCACTGTTTGGCGGATCCAAAGCCAATCGAAAGCCATTACTTTTAAACTTCTTTTATTGCATACAAAAGCCTATTATTTTTTAATTAAACTCTTAGAGAGAGAGAAAGAATTGGATTTTCTCCCAAAGAATGGACTTCAGAATTAACTCAGCGATCAATAATTTTTTGATTACATTTTCTTTTCAGCCATAAAAGTAATCTTTCGGCTCATCCCAAGGCTTTCATTATTTTCTCTTCCAATCAAAATCAATTCCCGATTATATTTGAAAATAAATTTTCATAGAATAACAATAATTCAACTCTTGGTATGAGTTTTTCCAATATTTTTCACTTATTTATTATTTACTTCATTGACGTAAAACTAATGAAAATAAAACTTGAATTGAATTATAATAAAATGAAAAAATATTGATATTGACTACAAGTTTCGTCTGTTTATGTAAACTATTGGAAAAAGGAGTAAAATAGTGTTCCTGTGCTGTAAGAAGTGAGACCACCCGAGTCTACACTTAAAAGCGATTGTAAATACGCTGACTGTGCGAACCCCTCACCAACTTTGGGCTCGAAAACAAATGTAATTACTTTTCATAACATTTGTTTGGTTTAATTTATTCGCTCAGAATATTACTCTCAGATATTACACTGAAAGCTGAAAATTGAATGAATTATAAATTTGTGAAATAAATTTCTAAAAATTTAATTCAAAACTTTTTCAAAAATCATTCATATTTATGAACGAAATGAATGTTAACACATATTAAGAATATGTACTCAACTCTGTTCCTAAATATTATATATTCTTCTGATTATACAGTATTTCAGAAGTGTTTCACATTTACACCAATTCGAGTGAACTAAGAAAACATTGAAATTTAGGAATAAATTAAATAAAAATTTTATGACTGATGTTATGCAATGTTTTCAGTTATGTTCAAAATCATCAATAATTTGTTTCAAACAATATTTGTGTTCAGTTTATTCAGATCTCAAAGAATTGTTTAATGAAAACAAATATTTAAAATTCAAAATTTTATCGGAGAGTAAACTATTGGCGGAATACTAAGAATAACACAAATTTTGATAAATATTTTCTCGTATCGGAAAACATCTTAAACTAATGTTTAGACGAGTTTTGAAATATGTTTGGTTCTTATCTTTTCATAATTACTCCAGAGGTGGAGTTGGACTGTTCGCTCGGCTCTCATACTCCATGAGTTGGAAACACTCACTTCTAGATAGGGTTCTCCTGACTGTGCGCTGTAAGGGAGCTCTAGATCTGGTGAAACGACTTGCAACAGGAGTGAGTGGCGCACATCCCTCACAACTGAATGAATGTTTCCATTAGCAGACTCTGTTCGGCACAGAATAGAATCCACTGTTGGAGTTGTGAATCGCTAGAAGAGTGTCACGAATTTTAAGCCGTGTCTGAGATGTCCATTACGTCAATGCTTTTTATAGTGAATATAATACAGAATCCGATTCTTCACTAAAACTCAGCTCAAATGTAAACACAATTTCTATGTTTTATGTGTTCTGAAAATCTTTGTTTCCTTTAAATAATTTAATAGTTTGTGTTTCCCATAGATTTTGATGCTTTTGGACTATAAGATAAAAGTCTTATAAGAGTTTACATCAATTGATTTTAAATCAAACAATTCGTTAATTCGTTTGAAATCTGAGGTAAGTTTTCAAAGCTTTTCTCAATGCAATCAAATTATTCTCTTCTCTGAACTGCTTTTAGTTTTATAAATAAATTTGAAAAAACAGTTTCGGATTCAGTAAAATATGTTTAGCTTTCAGTATAATAAACATTTGTTTTTATTGAACATATCTGTGATTTAAATGTATGTTTGAAATCAAAACAAATGAATAATTCAGAACTGCGTTAGATTTGAGATCTGATACCAACATTTGGCAAATGACCTAGCTAATCACTAATGTGCGAATCAACGCCTTTTAAAATAGATAATTGAATAGAGTCGGGAGCTATTGATTTGCAAACACTGGCCGATAACCATTCGGTTGGCCTCAAAGTATTTGAATATCGATTTGAGTCAATCACACGATTAAGGCCTCAATTAATTGACTGAACTTTATATCCAATGATCGAAATGACACAAAAAGTATTTATCTATCCTTTTGTTGTTTTTATTCGTAGGCATTGAGCTCTGGGCTCAACAGTTATGCTGTTTTTTACATTTTTCGAATATCATGCAATAGTCTGCTCTTTCGGATCAGTGGGTCCTTTCATTTATGACTTTCTCTATCTATTTTGTGCACATTTTTATGTCAAACATGTATGAGATGGGTATGGGTTGACACAACTGCCCATAAGCCGTGATTGCGATAAATCAGGTTTGGCTCTGAGGTTAATGAGAATGGCGTTCCCTCTCTCTTGACTTTGTGTCGATTTTCAAATCTATTTCCACCGATTCTGTGATCTGAAGGAAGAGGCGGACATTCACTCAATGTATTGGTTGCGCCGACAAAAGCCAATTACAAGAATTAGTTAATTAAAGGCAAACCATTTAACAATAAATCGTTTAATTAAAGAAAAATATTTATCTCTCGGTTCAGAGATTCACAATTCAATCGAATCGAGAGCTGAGCCATAAATTATTGATTGAGTTTTTTGTTGGTTCCGCCACTACTTAGCTATCATTGAAAAAGTGAAAGCAATTCATTACTTTGCGATTGGATTGCAAACGAAGGCTTAATCTGTTAATCCATTGCACGCGTCTCTCGGCTCTCTCTCGGCTCAAAATTAGAAAATAGTGTTCATTCAGTGGTGGCTGTGCTGTGAGATGTCAATGCGCTGGCGGTGGATATGGCGGTGGATATGTGAGCGAACAGTTGTGTCCTTTGAATCGAAAGTACTCTCAATGGATGAGCCAATAATAAAGTGTTATTGTTGTCCATTATATCCATCGGATAACGGGATTTAATATGAGTTATATTATAGCATAAAACTAATGCATATATTGTGTTGTTTTGCTGATGAAGAGTGACTCGAATGTCAGTCTATTTATTATTTTTGCTGAGAAACTAATGCAAGAGAGAGACTGAAAGTGAATTTAGTTATTATATGAGACAAATTGTAGTCAATATGAGTTGCATTGCGTGACAATAGATATTATGATCAACAGAAACAAAAGCAAAAAATATATATTAGGTTCGCAGAAAACGGAGATTTTTGTCTTCATTTGTTGTGCGAAGAAATTGCTGCCAAACATATCCCATACAATGGTTTTAATTTCCTCTGTTTGTGTTAACTCAATACTGACGGCGTTATTGAAGCATCACTTTTGCTATCGTTTTCCAAATAATATGTCTGTAATGTATACCAAACGATCCGATTTGATTAGAGGCCAACAGTAGGCGAATATAAGGAGTCGTGTTTGCCGTCGACCCAAACCTCGCATTTGTTTCTCTCTTTCTTCGCATATATCATAAACTTATAAATCATAACATATTTCTGACGACAAGTTCTCATATTCTGGTTCTCTATATTCTCCGGTTTTTCCAACCGAAACATTTTTCTCTTATCGATTTCAATAGTGGAAAAATATATAACTTATTGGCAATTCATGTGAGAGAAAGTGAAATGCGATTAATTATTATTTGAAAATTGATATTCAAGTCCTAATTCTGGGATCAATTCAATCGAAATGAGTCGAAGAAAATTGTAATTCGATTGTAAACTCGGATAAGAAAAAAGTCCATCAAATCGATAGTTAATGACTGAATCGTATGACAAGTTATGCGGAAAGGACTCCGAGCTTATAGTCTGGTGTCCTGTAAAGGGAATGAAAATGCATTGGTTGTAGTCGACAGTAATTTGCAGTCGTGTGTGTGCTTTCAGACTGTGCTCTTCTCTCTCATAAATATCAAAAGCATGTGTCGATGCGATAAGTTTTCACAATACTTTTGCTATCTTTAATGACATTGAGCTCTTCTCTGGCTGTTCTCTGCCTGTCTGTAGTGCACATCCCTTCAATCCAATATCCAGTGGACATAAAAGTAATAAAATTGCATTTTATGCCATGAGTTCAACAATTTTTGAAGCCATGCGTGAACTTGAATTCAGCTCCAGATTAAAGATCCCAAAAATGAAAATTTTATTTAACAAAATATAAATTCCAATTATTTTGATCTCCACTCAGAATAACTCATCCGTTACTTTCGCTGAAAGTATTATCGCCGACGATATCATTATTTTATATATTTTTATCCAATTATATCACTCATAATAATAGAAGAATTTCTTTAAAATTTTAACCAATTTTTTTGCTCACATTTAATATATTGTATGCCTTTTAAGTATAATTTTTATTGAATCCTATTATAAGAAATTGAGAAAAATTTCAAAGCATTTCAATATAAATCCAATCGCTTTTTGTGTTATTTAATGCAAAGACATGAATAGGAGTTTTGATAAAAGAGGAAAAGACTCAATGAATGAGTGGCTCAAAGAGAACAGAGCGAAGAGAGGGAAGAGTGCTCTCAATGCTATTCAAACACATAACACATGCATATTATTAAGACTTTTTTGCAGCGATGCGTACACTGGAATTGCACAGGAATTGCACTGGAATTGCACAGCCATTGCTGTCTTAAATTGGCTCTCAAGCCATTCCATTCTTTTGGGTGCTCTCACTGCCAGTTATTCTATCAAATGTGTAATAAGTAAAGTAAGTAAAGCTGAGGACAGACAGTCTATGTGTTAGTGTTGACGAAAGTGGATTTGACACATAGAATACATCCATAGTATTCCATACATTCAATAACTGGAGTTTTTCCCTTTCCCTCTATCGCACTGTTATTTCAGTGACACATTGATTAGGCTTACCGTCGGACCAGCGATTCGCCTGAACAGGCCTTCAATTACCCCTCTGTCTAAAGAAAATAAAATAGATTAAACAAATAATACATTCTCTGATAAGAGAGAACAAACTGATCATAAAAAATGATTCTCAAATATTTTTCTAACAAAAGAGATTCAAATTCTTTCAAATAAATTAAAGGAAAATGTTTTCAATTTTCAATAAAAAATTTTATTACAGAGAAAAGACTTGAGTTTATAAAAATTGTTTGAATCAACTCTTGGAAGAGTTTTCTCTTTTCTATCAATGGATTTATGCTATCATTGGATGAAACGATAAAATGTGATACAAATGAAAGCTTATGCAGAGTTAGTGATGTCTTTTCTATTAGTGGATGTGTTGTATGGGAACTATTCTGTGCTGACACACACTTTTGCTCTTCGACTACACAATAGTTATATAATTCGTAAGAATATATTCAGCGATGCGTTTATACCCAACGGTGCCATTCCTGTGCCGTTTTGTTCCCTATAAAATTCGAGCCCTTCTGATGATAAAAGTGATAAAAATGAACGCATTTTTGGTTAGGATTCGATGTCTGAGCGATTTTTGTTCCCAAATATTATATTACAGTATATTCTGTGAGACAACAGCAGTAGTCGTCTAAGCGTTAACTTTTCGATTATTTACTTTCATGGCTTTCATGGCTTTCATGGCTTTCATGGTTTGCATTATCCTCACAGCAATCAAGTGTTGCTTCACAGTCACCAGAGTTGGCACAAACGCCACTTTGATTTCTTCCCAAACTCTAGGCGTTCGTCATCGGAGAGGTCTTCACTCTATCAGTCATCGGATCGACGATCCCTCTCTTTAATACACATTATCAGCAAATCACACATTGAGCCAAAAATTTGATTCGAGTGCCATACCATTGATCGCCAGATCATTATTAATATTCTCAGCGAATAAAAAAATTTGTCGTTTAATTCATTTAATGCTTTCATTCAATTTCTGCGGAAAAGTCCTCTTTTTTTAATTAACTTTTGTTCACAGTTTTGTGATTTTCTTTTCCCGACAAAAGATTTATATTAAATATAAAAGAGTCTAATAATTAATTTTTGAATTTAATAACGAGTTCTAAATTTGAGTTTTTCCACTCCAACCAAAACAGTGAAACTCATTGCAAGAGTTTATAATTTCAGAGGTTTTTTCCTCACATGAAAAAGAAAAACTCTTTTCACAATTCAATTTCAAAAACAGTCTTTTGAGTCCTGAATTGAAAATAAATGAAAAAATAGTCGAAAAGTGGAAAAAAGGAGAATTAATTATAATATGTATTCATTCGTCAAATTTTAATCATGTATTTGAAGGCCAAATGATTTTTTCTTTGGAAATTTCATTTTAAAAATTGAATTAATTTAGTATTACTTGAGTTTAGGAAAAACTGTTTTCAATCGATAAGCAATGGTTTAGTGTTCAGAGAGGGTATCATTAAATTCAAAATAGGATTTCTTCGTATAATTTAGTGAAAATGGAAATTATGGTAAATAAAGAGGAGATTAGTCTTTCGTTTTTCTGTTGATTGTATTTCTCGTCTCAAATAACTGGTTATTATTATTCAGATTTTACCCAACAGTTTATAATTCCTCTAAAATTACTCAAACGATGAATAATAAAACTGTTGGCAAAAATGTATTTTTTTTCCTTTTTTTTGAGAGGAATAAATTCAATAAATATTATATCGAATGCGTTACAGAAATAAAAGAGAATTTGGTTTTAAAGTGAAGTAAAGAAATAAAACCTTTGATCTTATCTAACAGAGAGCTGACGAAAATACAATAAAAATCATCCGATTTTGTATATCATATAAATTGTGTATTTGTTGTGCAAAAAGTTGGTCTAAGAAATCAGTGGTGAGAGAAGTGAGACAAGTCGTGAAACTCAAATAAATTCAGTTTTTAGTTTCAGACATAACATAACATAACATAAATGTCTTTGAAATTTGTTGTGACTCTGGCTTTGACTTTGTTGGGGGGAAACACGTCGGACAGTAGTGAAGAGAAACAGTTCTTAGGAGCGGATCTCAACTGTGAATAATTATTAGTCTCTTTATTCGTGTGACTCGACTTGACTCGACTTTGATGGAGTTGTCATTATATGTTTGAAATATTTATTTTATTTAACTTTTTTCACATTTGCTTTCACTCGATTGCCATAACTTTTAGACTCATAAAAGTGTATAAAACTTGTTTCTAATGTAAAAGTCTTTTTTGAATGCCATGAATGCGATTTCTGTGCATTTCTTTCCTCTGTTTACATAATTTCGATGATATACTGTTTCGGAGGAATTCATAATCTCTACCCAACTGATTATGAACTGCTTTTTTCGCTTAAGACAAAAATAATAATAATTAATGAAATTTGAGGCAATTTTCAAGTGATATGAATACAAATTGAAGTTTTAAATCAAAAATGATTTAATGAATAAAATTAGTGAAACTATGAATTATTTCTCCAATTATTTAAAGTATTTGAAACTCTGCACAAAAATAGAAGAGATTTATTCCCCGAAAAGAAAGTATTTAATTAATAAATCAAAGAGTTTTATCTCTTTTTTGCTAACTATGGGTTTTAATATTTAGTGTTTTTTATAAGATTAAGAATCAAACGAAAATTTCTCGAATGACTAATATATCTAAAAGATTTGGTTTGCATTTGGTTTGCAAATAAACTTAATGTCAAATACAAGTTATTTAGTGATGTCTTTCGTCTCTTCAAAGACTCACTTTTCAGTTCTCTTACTTAAGAGGAATCGCTTTTTCTTCAGCTCATAATTTATTCAAATTTAAAATACTGTAAATAAATAAAAGTTCAGTGAAAAGGCATACTTCAAAAGTGATTTCTTGCAGATAATTATACAAAAATTAATGATAAATATTTGGACAAATTTTTTAGTTCATCTCAACTTTTTTTTTATGAAAACCAAACTCATGTCTGAGGTTTGGTTTGAAGGCATAGAAAGTAATCTTCAAAACCCGTCAATAATAGATAAAATAGTTATGTCGCAAAAATCAAACCTGTGCTCGATCATCAGTGCATCAAGCAAATAGACATCGGAGGGGGAGAGAGAGAGAGAGAGAGAGAGAGAGAGAGTATTAGAAACCTGTTTCACATTTCGTGTGACAAATGGATATGAATTTCTATTTATATGAAAATCAAATAAATTGAAGTAATATTGATTTGTTGAGCCTCTTATTTATTGTAAAACATTTTTTTCATAAATTTGATTAAAAAGAAGAAATATTTATTCAAATACTTGAGTAGAAAATTCTCAGAATTTTGTGAACCGAAAGATATTTCTTTTTATTTGTGCCGTTCATAACATTTCATAACATTTACTGAATTTGTGTCGAATAAGAGTTAAATTTAAAGCAAAGTTCTTATAAGCGATGGTTTCAGTAAGAGATCTGATGAAAAATATTCGAGATATTCAGTTGGGAAGCATTGGTGAGGCATTTGTGAGGCATTGGCAGAGCACTGGCAGACACTCCAAAAGTGTCTCTACTGTGAGAAATGTGATCAAAATTTTCTGCTCGACTGAAAATTGCGAAGAATTTACTGCAAATCAGAGCCAAATGAAAGCTTTTTACACATTATTGAACGCATAATAATAATCATACAATAAATTTGTTGAAATCGGTTTCAATCACGAAATCAGTGGTTAGTTAGCAAAACAAAAAACAATTTCTTAATCGACAGCAAAACAAAAAATAAATACTAATTCTTATAATCATTACTTCAATTAAAGTCAAGAAATGTAAAACTTGAATGACTTTTCCCAAGAGCACAGAGCACACCATCAAACTTATTGTGAATACTAATTATTAAATTCCAGTGTTTTTTGTTTGTTCTGATTCTCATGTCTTAAACCGATTGAACTTTAAATCAGTTGCAAAAATGTTTCCTCAAAATGATGTCAGAATTAATAATGATTTTTAGATTTAATTATATTTCGAGTTTGAAACTACTTTTTAGTTTAATTTTTTAATAGTTGAGTTTAAACTTTAAACGATAATCAATCTGTTTATTCGCTAATTATTCTGAGATAACCACCAATTCATACGAGTGTTTGAATTTTGGTTCAAAAATTCAATTATCAGTGGAAAACACAAACACTTGATTTCCAAGTTAATTAAATATATGTTTGTGTGTTGTGTGTAGGCTTTCCCATTAATTGAAATCCATTTGAATCCTTGAGTTTTGTCTGATTTATTTGATGGAAAGCCATTCCGTAATATGAGTTTTTCAATTATCTTCGCCGTTAAAGACATGAATTTGAAAAATCGATTTCAAATTGAATTTTTATGAAAGATTTTTTTCATGAATAGGAATTTGTGTTATTTCAAGAGTGAAAAAATTAATCAAATTCAGTGCATAAGACATATAAGGTTTGGTGAGAAATGTCGTTTTTGGGCACAAGTATTGGATGTCTAACTGGAAAAGTAGATGTGTTAGTGTTGACGAAAGTGGATCTGACACATTCAATACATCCAATTTCTCTTTCCTATGCCTTTGCTCTCCATTGAGGGTCTCTTTCAGTGACACTTTGATTAGGCTTACGAACGGACGAGTGATACGCCTGAACGGGCCCTACCATTACCTCAGCACTGTTGGCAAATGCAAGAAAAAGAGACTTTCATATTATTATCGTTTCTTTTCTCTTCGATAGTGTTATTGCTTAGCCTTTACCCGACTCTCGACTGTCGAGACATAAAAAACCATTTTTTCATTTCTATCACATTTAGGAATGCATTTCATCTCTCACTTCACTCTCCATTCGCTTCTCTATTCTCTATCGCCTCTCAATTCTGTCCCCATTTTTACAATCATTTCTTTGCTATTCTTTTCTCATATGTGATCCTCAATGGAGGCAATGATAATAAAAAGCGCATCAATAGAGCATAAATATAATATCAATATATCGTTTATTAACAAAAGCTGTGCCACTACTCAACGCACATGTCGTGGCTTTGACTCCAATAACTGATATTATTAGACAACTGTTTGTCTCATTTATTAAATATAGCGCTTAGTATTGATATATCGATTCAGTCCAGAGAATAAAGGTTTCATTTTTATGAATTCATCGTTTTTTGAGCTCAACTTTTGTTATACACAAAGAATGAAAAGAGAGAAAAGTTGACAAAAAGCAGCGCCAGTGGAGACCAGTCCCGCCTTAATTATGCTCGAAAATAGTGGTGCAGATAATATTCTTGCAAAAAAGTTTTCCTCTTTTGGTATCTTATTATTTGTATCAAATTTGATGCAAAAACTAGTTCTTTGAATGAACATCAAAATGACATCAAAAGCTATTTTCAGAGCTTTAATAAAAATAATACGAATTTAATAAAATATGAGTGAAGTGAACAAAATTTCTCTTTTATTCCCATAAATTGGATGATAACAGTGTTTAATGGAATATAATATGCATTTATGTAATACGAGATTCGTCTCTCGTCTAACACTCATTTCACTCATTTTTGTATTGAATCTCATAATTGAGATCAAATGGAAATATTGTTGGCTTTCAGAGCCAGAGGTGACTGACTTGGACTCCAATTCTTGGCTCAACTCAATCGATGCCAATGTAGGCAAAGAATGTTATTATCGTTAGAGTAATACAAACTATGTATGGATTATATCGATGAACATCAATGCCATAACCTATTATCCCTACTCTCCTCCTCCTACTCCTCTTCTGCCTTACCCTCAGTTTAGTTTTCCATTTCAATTGTCGTTCATGTGTTTCATTTCGATAACTATTATATTATGGCTTTTGATCACTAGTTGTTGGGCTAACACTCGTTGGCGGAACCGCTTTGGCCTCAAATTAAATCAATTTAATTGAAATTTAGATTAAAAATTAAATTAACAGTAATTTAATTTCTTCGTTATTATTGAGAGACCTTTAATTGAATGTGTGTTCAGCTGTTTATATAAAATTAGTGTCGAATGTGTTTGCAGTCGATGTTTGGTTCGTTCCGCCACTCATTCCTATTATCTGTATTTGAAAGCGATATTTGTGTCAATTCTAGCCATTCATCCAACGCTCAAACCTTTCTATTGCCTATTATTGTGATTCTGGTAACAGTTGACGGACTCATATATGAATGCAATGAGTGGATGAGAACAGACCTCTTTGTGATTACTATTGGAGTCCAAAATTGGAGAGAGAGAGAGAGAGAGAGAGAGAGAGAGAGAGAGAGAGAGAGAGAGAGAGAGAGAGAGATGCTGTTACTATGGCAATGATATGACACATGTATTACGCGTTCACTTTGTCTGTGTTTTGACAAGATTTCAATTAAGATCTGATGATTTAATAGGAGCGCACACAGGCATCAAATAAACTCATAGAGTAAAGCAATAGAGGCATAGAATGACAAAACTGGATGAGAGAGAGAATGAGAGCCCAACAGAAGACAAGCTGTTGTCGGCGCACAACAACGGAAATCACAACACTTTAACGCTCTCTCCTCTCTCTCCTCCGCAGCCACTCTTCAGTCACTGCAATCTCTTTGGGTTTTGAGAACTTGAGACTCGCTTTTGACTTGATTTCAATAATGCTTTTCATATAATCGCAAATATTTTCTTTTATATTGAAATCACTTTATATTGATATTCGTTATTATGTGAGCGATATTTGGGACTCAACTCTATTCCCCAATTCTTACAAATTTAATAAATGCTTTTATATTGAATTCTGAGTCAATTGAGTTGTGCTCTGTTTGTCTGATGAGACCAAAAGAGGAAAACTTTTATAAATATTATTTTTGTGATATAATTAAATGATATGAAGAGATCAAAATAAATATACGAAAATCGTTTTGCTTTTTAAGCCGATTAGACTTAAAACAGAAATAAGGCATCAAATATATAACCGATAATTGAGTTCTGGACCCAAAACTATAAAATTCTTAAATATAATCGTTTGCATTGAGTGCCCGCCGTTTGATCTGACGGTCTCTGTATATACCAATACTTTAATCCCTCTATCTTTGTATTGCAGGCAATCGTTGGATCAGATTCTGTTTGCATTGAATATTATTCACATTAAAGAGTGAGTCAACAGATACCGAAACTTGCGATGGAAATGAAATCTTCTTCGGGACCGATAATAGCGACGCGACAGCCGTTGACTCCGATGACGTCAAACAATTTGCCGGAATGTGCCGCTTGTCATAAAGTGATCCGAGAAAGATATCTTCTCAAAGCACTTGACCAGCTCTGGCACGAGGACTGTCTCAAGTGTGCCTGTTGCGATTGTCGACTGGGAGAAGTCGGCTCAACGCTCTTCACAAAAGCCAATCTCATTCTGTGCAAACGTGATTACTTGAGGTATAAATCCTTTGAAACCCATTATAACAGCAGTGGATATAACGCTCACAATAACTCTTATTTCACTCGAATTAATGCATTTTTTTATTCTGTGCCCAAATTAAGGTTATTCGGAACGACTGGTCTGTGCTCTGCGTGTAATAAAACAATTCCTGCGTTTGAAATGGTAATGAGGGTTCGCGGCGGTCATGTCTATCACTGTAAGTATTTATAAATTTTTTGGTCTCTCATTGATTTGAGTAATTATTTTCTCCTCTCATTCCTATATCTAATGTTTTCTTATTTTCTTTTAGTGGAATGCTTTCAATGCAATCAATGTAGCCATCGGTGAGTGCTCTCAATGTGTTTGTCTGCTCTTGTCTTATGTGTGAGCTCTGAGATGTGTGTTGTGTGTAATGCACTTCAAAAATCAATTAAAAAATTAATTAATTTTCTATTTTGCAATATATAAAAGTAATTACAGTATTTGTTGCCCTAATGTTAATCACTATAAATGAATGCATTTAATTGAATATTCATTTTTTTGTCTCTCTTTTATTCTCTCCTATTTTTGTTGCAAATTTTTTGCAGTAATTATTTTCAATTTAATTAACATTTAGTTCACTATTGATCCATAAAAACCTCTCTTCTATTCGGTCCCTTCGGTAGAGAAGAATCGTAGATAAAGTGATAGTAATTGTTGTGTAAATGTACTAAAAATGCATTTAATTATAATTTTTGGTTCGTTTTTGTGTTAAAATATTAAATAATTTCTTATTTTCTTTGAATATTAGTAGCGATCGATAAAAATAATTAAAAGCTTTCGGAGAGAATATTAATACAAAGATTTTATTAATGAGTGTTTTGTTTAATTGTCTGCAATGGACGGACAGGTTCTGTATCGGCGACCGATTCTATTTGTATGACAACAGAATATTGTGTGAATACGACTACGAAGAGCTGATTATGTTCGGTGGCACCGCATATAACAGCTTAGACCGCCTCAAAAAGCAAACCGAGTCGTTGGCTTCGCCCCCACACAGCCGACAGCCCCAAACGGCGGACGACGCGTCCAGTGGTTATGGCAGTCCCGACTCGCTCTTGAGTGATGGCAAGTAGTCTCTCCCATCAACTCTATCTCTACAACACTTTCTTAATTAAACTCTATTCTGATCTAATATTTGGTGCAATCCTTGTGTTCACAATAAAGGAGCGAAAAATATGAAACTTACTAGATGCACTGTAAATATGTATAATAAGAGGCCTCACGACCGGAAACCACTCGTCAAACTTGAGAAAAAATAATTAATATTATAATTATTATTAATTAAAACTATTATATAATAAAAATACTTATTATTCGACTTTAATTATTGATTTAATTATATTAATATTAATGTAATTATTATTATTGTATTATTTTTTTTCGTTCGATAAAAAAATTGAATTTCAAATAAAAAACACATTAAAAGTCTTTAATATGAAAATTAATTAAGAATTCGTTTGAATATATAAATAATTAAAAACTATTTCTTCAAATGTTTTTCCTTTGAATTGAGTCAAAGGTTTTTTCCGTTGAATAATAAATGAAAATAAATTCAATTTTATTGCGTTTTTCTAATTTGAATAAAAGTTTAACACAAAAAACACTATTTTTTTCTTTTTATATGAATTTTCTCTTTGCATAGCTCTAACGACTTTATACTACAAGTAGTTATTGAGACCAAGATATAGGGTATGTAGAAGGGATAAAACCATGTCTATTT
>JAQGBD010001556.1:0-15050 GCA_034698165.1 Punctoribates punctum | reverse complement strand
CTGTTCTCCTCTATAGGTGGGAAGTCTGACTGAATGGGAAGTCTGACTAAATGGGAAGTCTGACTAAATGGGAAGTCCCACCCATAGAGGAGAATAGAGCGCAGGCAGAATGGATGCGTTCAACTCTATCCCCACCAAAGTATTCCCCTTTTGACCCATATGTGGGTCGAAGGTATCCTTTCACTACATTTATAGCCCGAGTGGAACCCCGTTGGCTCTGAATAGTGAAAGGGATAATCATTGTAAAGGTTGCCAACCCCTACAAACCCATATAAACCCATATCTTAGGTCATTGAACTTCCCCTTCAGATCAATGACCGACAGAGGCATTCCTTAACAGTTCTCCCCTAAAACATCTTCGATTTGGTCGATGCGAGACTCAACACAATCACAGCCATGGCCTCAACACTTGGAATAATCCGTTTCACCATTACTTACATCACATCCACCGCTCAGTTCATTCAACAAAGAATCGGAGGAATGACATGAATCGTATCCGCGTTCACTCGACTCCACTCAAAGTCGAGGCAAACACTCTTTAACTAACTTTTGGTCGACTTCTCTCTTCTTAACATTTTTTCAATATTTTTTATTTAAAGTGACTCTCATTTTATTTTTTTTTCTCACAATTGAATACTTTTTCAAATTAAAAATTCATTTTAATCTTTAATTATTTAATTGAATCCAATCGATAGCTTCCGTTTCCAAAACATAGAATTATCTGAATTTTTTTATGAAAACAATTGAAATCTAAGAAATACTAAATTCATTTAATATTTTATTAGTAAATTTAAAAATTTGTTTAAAACTATTGGGTTTGAAAACAAATAGACGGAAATGAAGGACAGAGTGTCTGAAAGGTTAAAGTGAAGCCAATCTTCGTCCAAATCAATTGATCGGAGTCTAAAACATGCGCTTTAGTGCCAAAAATGGCAAAAGATTGCAGTAATTGACCACAATATTCATCATTTGATTCGTTGAATATTTTTTATTTAAAATTAATAAAATCATCTTTGCTTTCAATAATTATTTTTTGTCTTTCTCCAAACAATTCTTTAACTGATGGTGTACAATTGACCAAGCATCTTTTTCAGATCTGCCGCAATGGAATCAATAAATGTGAAGAATATTCTTCGTTCAGTTCAATAATTTGTATAAAAACAGAAATGAAATTGAATTTCATTTAAATGATTCCGATTTTGAAGCTTTGATTTAATAAAACGATTGAAATCTATCAAAAAATGAATATAAATATGAATTTCAGAGTTTTAGTGTTAATGAGTTTTATTAGTTTTTGTAAACAGAATGTCATTAACTCGAAGTAAGTTTTTTGTTCAAATTGCTATCGATTTTTGGTTTAAATTCTAATTTAATTAATCAATTTTTTAATGAATTTGATATTAAGCTAAACTCATATTCCAATGAAATTATGTTGAATACAGATTTTGGGAGGAACTGGATAAATCAGTAAAATAAATCAGGAATTTTTCAATTTTTTAGATTTTTTAGATAAAAGAGCAAGGCAATTTTTTGGTTCAAATTCTAAACATTTGTTTAATTCAGACAAACGGAGATCGGAATGAATATAACAAAAATATTGAATCGATTTTTCGACGGACGGTATGACAAAAGAGTGCGACCCAACTATGCCGGTAAACATTGTCTGACATTATCTTAAACCAAGATTAATTTATCGGTCAATTTGATGGATAGGTCCACCGGTGGAAGTGGGCGTCACAATGCATATAATTAGCATCAGTTCCATATCTGAAGTTCAAATGGTTGGACACATTTGAGAATACCTTTGATTGGATTTTGAAAAATCGTTTGATTTGTGTTTAGGACTTCACGTCTGACTTTTACTTTCGTCAGGGATGGCGCGACACACGACTCTCTTTTGAAAGACGTCCCGGAATTGAAGCCCTTTATGTAGGTGCTGAGGTTTCTGATCGAATATGGGTACCTGATACATTCTTCGCTAACGAGAAGTCGGCGCAGTTCCATAAAGCGACGACACCCAACACTTTTATTCGGATCACAGCCAATGGCGAAATATTGCGCTCAATCAGGTCTTTACTTAGCATAACATTTTTAAAACTAATTGTTTGATACGACTGACCACTTAGACTGACGGTGACTACCAGTTGTCCCATGAATTTACAGTACTTCCCAATGGACAGACAGCGCTGCACCATCGAAATCGAGAGCTGTATTTATCAGATAACCTGATGTTTTCAATTATCAAAATTCGTTTACTCCTAAATCAGACGGATATTCAATGGCAGACATTATGTATAAGTGGGGTATCGATGGCAAGGGCTCAGTTGGAATTTCTGACCAAGTTGAATTGCCCCAGTTCAAAGTCAAAGGGCTGACACAATTACAAAAGACAGAAGTTTTGAGTACAGGTCAGTTCATCTATTATTTGACTCTAACAGTTGTGACACTTGACTAATTGGCATTGAATTCCAGGAAATTATTCTAGATTAGTTTGTGAAATAGAGTTCGTCCGAAGTATGGGTTATTACTTGATTCAGATCTACATTCCCGCCAGTCTTATAGTGATCATCAGTTGGGTCTCATTTTGGTTACATAGGGTCTGTATCGGTGTCTGTCCACTAATTCCGACTCATTTCAAAAGCTGTGATTTACAAACAGAACGCAACTCCGGCTCGGGTTCAGTTGGGAGTGACCACTGTGTTAACGATGACAACTTTGATGTCGTCTACAAATGCGGCTCTGCCTAAGATTTCTTATATAAAAAGTATCGATGTGTTTCTTGGTACTTGCTTCATTATGGTGTTCGCATCACTCCTGGAATACGCAACCGTTGGATATATGGGCAAAAGGATTGCAATGAGAAAAACCCGTTCCCAACAATTGGCTAAAATAGCAAAAGATAGACAAAAGAGTTCTATGGAGACTAACTTAGAGCCCCGTTCCTCCATATATCCCATCCAGTCTTCACCATTCAATCCATGCATTCCGAGGCCCAGAAATATTAGTGGAGTTCAGGTATTTCATTGAATTTATGGTTTCATTGAATTCAAAATTTCATAATTTCTGCCTTTTTTAGGAAATGCGGTACCGAATGGTTGAAACCAAAACTTTGAGCCGACCCTCCATTGATTACAATCCTAAGAAAAAGGTATCGATTGTTGCGGCTGAAAGTGAAGTAGAAGAAGGCGCAGCAGCCACTCCAGGCACTCCCCCTCCATCTCTACCTATTCCGGGGGCCAAAAATCCAAACACTCTGTTTGGTGTCTGTCCGAGTGATATCGATAAGTACTCTCGAGTTGTATTTCCGGTCTGTTTTCTATGCTTTAACCTGATGTACTGGATCATATATATGCATATAAGCGAATTCCTAACTGAAGAGATGTCAAACTGAGCGGTCATTCCTCTACAAAACCTCAACAAATTTAATAATAATAAACAGTATTTCTTTTGAAGGAATTCTATTGTATTATAATTTAGATCTCATTAAATAAAAGAACAAAAATTCGTTAATCATTTAAAAACAATTTAATCTCTGAATCAGAAAATTTGAAAATTTGAAAATCAATACCAATCAACAACAGGGCGGAGGATTACCCGGCTCATCTTCAAACTGAAGTTGGTCAAAAGACTCGACTGTTGTCAATCCTCTCAACTGTTCTTGAGTAAACCTGGTATTATTGGGCCGGAGAATAACTACAGCTCTCATACCAACTTCAATGGCAGCCCTGGCTTTCTGTGGATCGTCCGTTAAATACAACAAATTTTTCGGATTTGATTCCCTCAGCGCAGAGATAACGACTCGGAATTTGTTCGGATCATATTTATAACCACCAGAAGAGTTGATGAAATTGGCGATATATGGCGTCAGGTCTCCTGAGATCGAAGAACTTAAAAACAATTTCTGTCCTTCCCCTCCACCTGAAGCATAAGAATAAATTTTGACGAATTGATGGTATCGCCAGTGGTTTAAGGCTTCCTTCACATCGGGGAAACAGTGAACTTTAAGACGTGAGCTTTTGTAGCCGTCGGCCCACATCCGGTTATAAAGTGTGTCCAGTTGAAGCTGAGATGTCCGGTGCTTATTCTCCATTTGCCACAAGACATTGGCCGCCACTGATGTGATAATCACTTCTTTGGGTTTATCCGGTTCTTCGATTAAAGGTATTTGAATGTTAGCACTCCTATCAATGGCTGCCTGTTCTCGAAGTTTATTGATTATATTAAACACTAATTTTTCGCCAAATTGTCGATTAAGAAAATCAATGATATTATTTTTGATGTAATTCATAAGTTCTTCGCGAAATGTCCACGAAGTGACCACTCCGTAGACATCCATCAGTATATTATTGGGTCGCGGAATCACTATTTTGCCATTTTTTGCGGGAGTCGTCGCTTTTTGTTTATTGTCTTCACTCATAACTCAAGATTTCTAAAGTTTTTTTCGGTTTCTCTTTATTTTGTTTAGAATTTTTCGAATTGATTTTGACGCGCGATATATACATAATGTATATATTCATAAATGTGGTAATTCTCAGATGATTTACATTCAATTGTTTCAATTGTTTTCTACACTCTTTTCAATAGACTCCACTAATAATTATGCTCTTGTCAAATCAAATAATATTTATGCTCTGACCGAGAGTTGACCTTTCAATGTCTCCTGACTCAGGAGTAGTCTATGATATTTTTGAAACATTTGAGGAAAAGCCGGAATATATGCATAAGTTGTCGCCTAAGAGCTGAATATCCTGTTGTTATCAGATAAAAGTCAAAACTTGATTCACACACTTATCTCAACTTTTAATAAATTGTCTCAAATTGATTGAAATGTGATTTTATTGAATGAAAAAATTGATTCTTACAAAATTGATTTTAGAATTACAAAATTTTGTTCGAATGGAGTATAAGCATGGCTATTTTGCTAAATGGAAAATCTATTGAAAATGTAAATTATTTTAATAAGTTTTGTCTGAGTTGTAAATCGAATAACGAGTCGGCAAATGAGAGACAGAATTATTCAAATTGAATGTGAGGTCAACGGTCTGTCATTAAATGGAAGAGAACTCGAAGTGAAATTGAAATTCCCTGAAGTCAGTGAATTAATTAACGATAACCACAAAAACGATAAGAAAAACGATAACTTTGAGACTTTTTGAAGGAATCGCCGATTCATTGACAACAATATCAAATGTCACAAAAGTATCTCGAAATTAATCCTTGAAATTACTTGATTTACCTCAAAATGTATTAAAATATTTCAGTAGTTATAGAAATCAAAGACACTTTTTCTTATTTTCAAAAGAATTTTTTAAAAGTGAAGAACAGAGTAAAACTCATTTGTCATCAAAAATGGTTTTCAACTTTCGATTCGTTCGTAATTTGCAATTAATTTTCATTTTTTGGCAAATTATTCAAATCAATGGCTATTTATATCCGATTGAATTCCGTCTTCCACTTCAGGTTTGTTTTATTTCTCTAAACAAAATACACGGCTTTAAAGTTTAAAGATTAAACTTTAAACATATGTCTGATTCAAATAATTTTACTTACACCTTGCTCAATTCAATCTTGAAACTCATTTCCAAAGTTTCCACTTGGAAACCATTATAATTTTCAACTCAAATGAAAAACTTATTTAAAGTATCCTTGCTTAATAGCAAAATCATTAATTGGTTGCGTAAATAATTTGAAAGAACATAACAAGAAATTAAAATTTGTTTATCTAATTATTAATTAATGTTTATTAAATAATTGCATCCAAATAAAGGGGAATGTGCCGACCCCGGGATCTCCTTGGCCACTACCACAGAAATGGATGAAATCAGATGACGTGATTACTTTAGATCCAAAAGGGTTTCGGTTTGAGACAAATATGAATACCTGCAATGTTTTGGTCAATGCTATGAAGAGATACAGAGATTTGATTTTCATCGATCAAAGAAGTGTCAAATCAACGACTCATCCGCTTCTGAAAAGTTTATTCATCGAAGTGAAACACTTCCACGAATGTGGTTATCCCCGACATAATGAGGACGAGTCTTATGCCCTGAACATTACGTTCACTTCAAAAATATCTGCGAATACTGTTTGGGGGGCTCTTCGAGCTCTGGAAACCTTCAGTCAATTGGTTCATCAAAACGAATTGACTAAAGAATTGTTAGTAAACATCAGTCATATTATTGATTTCCCCCGATATACGTTCCGAGCCATGCATTTAGACACAGCCCGACATTTCATACCAAAGAAAGTGATTTTAGCCAATTTGGATGCCATGGCTTATAACAAGTTTAATGTCTTTCATTGGCATATAATCGATGACCAGTCGTTCCCTTTTGAAAGGTTTGATCTTTAATACAATCAATTAATAAATAATAAATGTATTAAATCTTTGAATGAAGTAAACAATATCCAGAACTGACTCTAAAGGGGGCCTATTCTTCGAAACACGTATACACCCAACAGGACGTCGCAGACATTATAGAGTACTCCAGAATGAGAGGAATTCGAGTCATACCAGAAATTGATTCACCAGGTATTCAATCGGTTAACCTTTGAGACGATAATAATTGGAGTCAATTTTCAAATGTAGGCCACACTCACGCTATTGGAAAGGCATTTCCGGAACTCCTGACCCCTTGTTATGGACAAAACGGAAAGGCCTATACACCCAATTATCCGCATTACTCTGCCACTGAACTAATGAACCCAATGAAGAACCAAACCTTTGCTTTTATGACTCAACTCTTCAAAGAGTTTCGCGGAGTCTTTAAAGACGATTACATCCATTTGGGTAAGAATTTTAACAAAAAACTAATGAGAGGTTCAGCCGACAAATCACTTATTATTAATAAGTTATTAATAATTACATAATTTCCTATTATTATAAAAATTTCCAATTCATGCGGTATTTTAACTCTGGATAAATCAGTTTCATAAATGTCATTAACAATAATTGAAGTCTTATTGAAAGTTCAATTTTTTATGGAATCAATTGTTATTTGAAAACTCGTTTCAATAGATTGTTAGCTCAATAAATAGTGTGGAAAATGAAAAAAAAAAACTATGAATTTTGAAATAATGAGCTATAATTTATTCAAACAATAATTATCTCGTTTATTGATTCGCATCAAAGTTCAAAAGTATCGATACTAAGATGAAAGCAAAATTTAAAACTGATTTTATTTTCAATTGAAGGGATGGACGAGGTAAATTACGGCTGTTGGGAATCCAGTCCAGAAATAGCCGCCTTTATGAAGGCTCACGGAATGACCAAAATGTCCCAGGTCGAAGAGTATTATGTCAGACAAACTTTGACTAATGCAAAGAGTGTTGGCTACAACTATATGATGTGGCAGGACCCCGCTGACAATGGCGTCAAAGTTAGGAACTTTTCTAACCTTTCTTTTTACTTCAGATTAGATGAAAAAAAGGCTTTTTTAAAAAGATTTCAAAAATAATGGAATATATGTAAACAAAGCGAATTAATTCTGTGTTTATAACAGTTGGCCGACGACTCAATTGTCGTCATTTGGAAGGATAAGAGTTTGGACAGTAATTTAGACCTCTGGCAGAATTATATCTCAAAAATTTCAAAGAGTGGTATGATTTCTCTCCAAAACAAATGATCAGTTAATTGATTGTCTGAAAGGTCATCAAATGGTGTTGTCCGCATGCTGGTACCTCAACTACATTACTACCCCATACCCTGGACAAGACTGGGAAAAACATTATTTATGTGACCCTCGTCATTTCAATGGTAGGACTTTGTATTAATTAATTACTTTTCAACTTTTCAAATATCCAAAGGAACTGAAAGAGAAAAGGATTTAGTGATTGGGGGAGAGGTGTGTATGTGGTCTGAATTCGCAGATGGAACCAATTTATTGTCCCGACTCTGGTATAATTGGTGCTTGCTAGTTTTATTCAGATTTTAAAATTGTTGATCTACTTTCAGGCCGAGAGCTTCGAGTGCTGCCGAGCGCTTATGGAGTAATAGCGCCGACACACAAGACGTTGATTCCGCCCGTCTAAGACTTGATCAGCACAGGTGTCGAATGTTGAAACGGGGTATTCCCGCCGCCCCTATACTTAACGGCTATTGTGGTGATTATGAGTGGGAAATGAATGGTCACCAAAAACTGGTTGATTTGGGAGACAGAGTCCGCTTATAGAACACTAATTTTATTCTCGACTTTACATTCATTTAAACGACAATAAAATAGAACCATGCTAAATTTTTTCAAAATTCGAAACCATATAAAATTACAATAGATTGTATCTGTAGATCAATATAGAATGTATCTGTCAATCAATATTATTTTACTGATTATCTTAGTTAGATATGAGCTTGATACTTTGTGTTATCGATATACTGTGACACAAAAAATTGAATCCACTTAAAGATTACTTCGAAAATAAAATGATTTTAAAGGAGATATTCAACCAATTAGTAGATATCAAAATATTTAACTTGATAAAAATACCAATAATTAACTCTATTAGTGATTTGATATCTGATTATTCGAAACAATTTTCCACAAAATCAATGTTTGAATAAATTATTGACTGAAAAACTATGTTATCGCTAATCATCGCAATTCTGTATCACATTTCAGAATAATGTCTAAAGTAATGCATCGATGGTTTGATCCTCTTTTCAATTGATAAAAGAAATCAAAAACATATTTTCACCGCTTAATGAACGACTTGGGGGTAAATCTTCAACTTATGGCCAATTATAAGCCCATATCTCAACTTAATTGTCACGAAGAACTGGTTTAACAATTGTCTGACTCAGAATACATTAGAATAGAAGTGATTCTCTGAAACTTAATTTCAGTCTATTTTACGAACAAATAGTTTGAATATTATAAATACAAAGAGAGAGATATGAAGCGTAACAAATAGATCTGTTATTTTCAGTTTTCAAAGTCAAGTTTAAGGCATCGATTCTCTAAAAAACTATTCACTTTTCAGTGGAAATCGGTTCCAATAACTTGTAATCTCCTTTTCTCAACATTTCAATCATGTTTTTTGGTAAGTCTTCAAAACTGTTGTCTTCTTATTTGAAAACTCATAAAAATCAACGTTTGGTTATAACTAGGAATCAGTCGACGAAATTTGATTCGCTTTTCACTGTATTTGTGTTTTCTGATCATTTGTCTCATGTATTCACCGGTGTTTGGGTTCTTCAGAACTCACGTCCATTTGCATAAAGACAGACATCGCTTCTTTAAAGACGACGACAAGTGTTGCTGCAAATGCTGTCACGAAGAGTCGCACAAACATCACTCTGTTTGGTGAATAGGATTCGTTTAAGATTTTCGTAACCATTTGTAGTCATTTGACGATAAACTTCTCGTCATTTAATTTGATTCGCTTTCTGTTTCAACTTTAGGCTCAAAAAAATCGTTTATTCTTTTTTACCCGGATTTTAATTCACTGATTATTTCAAATCTACGAAAAGCCAACAAATGGTAACTCAATTAAATCCAATTGAATTGAGACATTTGTTTACAAAGTTTGTCACGAAATCAATGAAAATATCAAGAATTCAATGAAGTGTTAAAAATATTTGAAACTCACTTTAAATATGACCTGTTTGTTAAAGTTACCTTGTCCATTTTTTTCTCTCGAATTTTTTATTTATTGTTTGTGATAACTATTTAAAAAACTTAAAACTTTTATATAATGTGACAAAACTGGTAAATAATCGACGGATTAATCAATTTTTTGTATAAAAACTATTTTACCTCAAATTTATAGATTCATTCAAATGTCAAAAGAAATCAATTCTTAAAAACATTATAAATTTCATACTCTTTATGTCTAATTCCCAGAAATTTTGTTAAATTTTTGTTTCATTCAATTTTACGTTAATAAAAACATTTAAATCCAGTTAATCACTAAATTATTTAAATTCAATATTTAGACTTCAAATAATTCATTCATTGATCGGCTGAACCAGTAATGCGTACGATGGGGGGGAGAGGGGTATATTCCTATTCTATACAATTGTTTTTGTTCGACGATAACGCAGTGATTGGCCGAAAACACTATTTTCTGAAACCAAACTGAAAACCTTTTATACGACGTTTAGTTGAGTAGAGGTTTTGGAAATAATACCCTCTCCTAACCCCCGGAGAATTTTTTCGGAAGTCAAGGCCTGTGGTCAAAGCCCCCTGAGGTCAAGTTCTGCAATTCAACAAATGACAAAACTGATCTGGAACTATATTTAGTGTATAACACAATAAGCTCATTGAATTAGCATGGCAGCATTTCAGAAACTTTCCAAGAAGTAGTTCTTGGCTTTAACTATCAATATCTCTCGAAACAATTATTCTTGTGTGTGGTCTAAATTGGTATGAAAAGATTTAATTGGCCCATGCTAATTTAATGAGCTTATCGTGTAATAGACAAAGTATAGTTCCCGATGAGTCGTCATTTCAGAAAAAGTTCATTTAATCGATTTGATTGCTTAAAACTAAACAAAAGGTATGGAAAAATTGATGACAAGCTAAACGAGAGTCTTATAATCGGAGTCATATAATATTTTAGGTCGAAAGCGAGTTATTTTGTTTTTATCTCGTTATGAAAGCTCTTAAAAGAGTTAGTTTCCGGTCGACAACCAATTTAACAAAAATTTCTCTAATTAAAGAGTAAAATATGCAAGCACTTTTTTGTTGGTTAATTTTTTATATGAAATTGTTTTTTAAATAGTTTAATTAAAATGAGCTAACCATGCTCATCGACTTTAATAATTACTACAAATGAGGCAATTTATGGAAATTAAACAAAAATTGTTTAAATTTTTAATCTATTGTTTGTTTAAAGTTAAAAGTGTTGAACCATTTAATAGATTTGTTAAATATTTTGATTTATTTCTTAAATGAGATATTTTTGATCATTTGATTGATTGCATTGAAATTAGTTTAATTGTTTGCTTAGAGAAGGCCTACAATCAGTACAAACACTAAAGATTATAATTTATAACAAAAACTAATTATAATTATAATGAGTGAACTTTATATTAATTGCTCAGTTTTTTATTTGTGGACATTCCTCTTCTTATTTCTTGGTGTTTATATTTGGAATCAAAAAGGTGAGAATATCAAATGATATAAGCTAGCAAATTGCCCAAATCTAAAAAATGTATATCAAATTCATTTATATTCTGTGTGTTTGTTTACCTGAATATTCTTTTAAGTTAAAAGCACCTAGATAAAGCCAACACAATTTAATTATAATTCTAAAGTAATTTAATAAGAATTTTTAATTTGAGATGGGTCAAAAACTGGAAAACGTATTTTGAATGATGATAATGGGGAATGAGGAATGAGCAAGACAAATAAAGACAAATAAAGACAAATAAAGACAAATAAAGACAAATAAAGACAAATAAAGACAAATAAAGACAAAGTACCCAACCTGTGACTAACTCTCACTTTTTCGGTGCATAACTCCATTATATTTGAATTTATTAAAATTTTATCAGTTTTGGTGTCAACACAAGTCTGTCGTCAATTCTGGAAAAATCTATTGCCATATGAGTTACGCTGCGAGCGATCGACAAATTTATATAAAAGTAAATTAACGCCAATTAAAAGTTCAAATGAAAATAACTTCGATAATAGCAACGAATAAAAGACTTCTATATTTGGTATCATTTGCCGAAAGACAAGAATTTGTGCGAAAACTAAATTCTTGTGGAAAACAATTAAATCAATTTGAAAAACAAATGAATATTTTCGCACTTATTTTAATTAGATTTTGTCCAATGATTTCAATTATTAGACTAAAAGACATTATATATTAAAATTTGAATACTTGTAGAGCAATATTTGAACACTTCCTCAATCGCATTGCAATTGGATTCGCCTGAAAAGTAAGAGTATTTTACTCTTGGATAACATTTAGGCAACTTTTGCTTAACGGTCGGTCGCATTCACTGATCACTGATTGACTTTAAAGAGAAACAATTGAAAAGTGATATTAAATTAATTAAAATCGAAATAACGTATCATTTCGTCAATTATTAGCCAAACTTCCGTAAAAAATGGAACAAAACATAGAAGTAATTGAGTATTGAATGAGGAAATGGATGACATCTTATTATGATATTGTCGTTGAGTTGTGTCAACGCATTCGAAGTACATTTGAACACAAGTTGTCTCTAATTATCGCCTATTAATAGCAGTAATGAAAAGTAAAAAGTGTTTTGAAGGCCAATAAATTCGTTGACCCACTACTCCACTAATTCTAATAGAGTGAGAGGGAGAGCCCAAAATCGAATGGCGGAGACTTCATAGACCAGTTATGTTAGGCCTCAGGCACACCATAACACAGGTTTCCAGCGGTTCAGTCGCTTATATAATACTTAATTCAAACAATTTATTGGTTTATTTAAGAAAAGTTCCGCACAAAGTGTTTGGAAAACAAAACATTTCTCAGAAAATGCTTTTATTTCTACAATTAATTGGTTTCAGTTCTGTCGCTTTCGCACAGTTTTTTGGGGGATCGCATCCCATGACCGCCGGTCACTCCGGACTATCACTATCACCATATGGTCAGTACTTTTGTTATTCTTTTGATTCTTCACTTTGAAAGTAAAATTATAATAGTTTTATGAAATGAAAACTAATTCAGGCGGTGGAGAAAGTGAAGCGCTTCCTATAAGCCAAGAAGAGTTGGCACAACTTATGGCCCAATCCCTGGCCAGCAGTGCCGGCAGAAATTATGGACCGCCACAGGCTTTTACAAACAAACACAACGAAGACTCAGACAACGATGACTTCGGATCCAATTATGAAGAGGGAGAAGATAGTGGAGCACATCCTCCCCAACCCCCATCACCTCCACAACAACCTGACGAAGAATCACACAATGAAGGGGGTGATGATGAACAACAAGATGGAGGAGAGGGCTCACCTTATCAGCAACATGGCAATTCTGAAGGTGAACAGGGTGAATCAGATGAAAGAGAAAATAACGAGGGATCTAGTTATCAACCGGAGGGAGAGCATTACCAGAGCGGACAATACCCTCCGAATGGTTATGGCTCTCATAGTAGTGAAGAACAACAAAGAGAACCTCAATCTCAAGCATATGAAGACAATGAGAGACGTCCTCAATATGACGACTCTTCGCGAGCACATCCTCGCGGGCACCGAAGTGGGTCCCATGGATACCGACACGAACCTGATTATAGAGCACACGATGCCGTCAGTCCACGGGGTCATCAATATTCTAATGATTACAACTATGCGAGTCCGGGTGCCGGCTATTCTGGTCCCGGAAGTGAATCGTTTTTAAGTTATGACATAAGAAATTCGCCCAAAAGTATCAGATATCGGAGTTAAGACTGGAAGCCATTTGAGGCAATGTTTCTACAAATTCACTAATTATTCAAATGAAAAGCAATTTTCGAGTCATTAAACTGTTGTTTACCAGAAATATAAAGTTGTTTGTCGTCACCACAAAACCAAAATTAGAAACCAGTGCTTAATGTGTGGCAAATGAACTAATTTTGTTTCAAATATAATAATAGCAAAAATGTAAAAGACTTTCATTAGTCTGACTTCGATTCACAACAAATCACTGAGGATTCAAACATTTCCTAATTCTGTAAATATCATCCATAAAAAGACAACATTCCTATTCAATTCCCAAATGAAATGAATAAAAAAAATTCTTTATCTCAATTGATAATTGATTTCAATTTTGTCACAAATGATCTAAACTTAGATGAATTAAAAAAGTTTCCGAAATCGACTCGTTTTAAGTTTCATAATATTTTCACAATTATTTAAAAACTAAGGTTTTATATGTGACCCACAGTTCGGGTAATCCATAGATTTGTTTCTAACAAATGTGTCAAAAATCGTGAAAATTGTAATTTTAGACTTCAAAGAGGATTTATATTTTCCTCCATTTATTAAACCACAAAAATGATATTCAAAGAATTTTTGAATGAAATGATCTAGATTCAACTACTGTAGATCCAATTTACGCTTGATTTAGATAAATCGACGTGGATGAGTTGACAAAATTGTTTATGAAGATTGTACTAGGTTATAAACTATTACATCCATATGTCGAATGAACTTTTAAATAAAACTGGAATAGAATTCCTATAATTTGTAATTTTATTTGTTTTCCAAACTTTCTGTTTATAACATCGATATAAAAACGATATAAAACTGTTATCTGGAAATGTGGTGAATGAAGGGAAGGGCTAAAGTTTTTAGGCTTTCCTATTAATAACTCATTTGATGATCGCTGTCATTAAATCACTAAAAATAAGTCAAATGAGTCGTTATATTATTCAGAAATGGCTGAAAATAATTTTCAAATCAATCAAATGCTTAGTTTAGCTCTAATTCAGTCTTCATTAGTGAATCAAATAATCGAATATAAGTTCTAAACCTTTGATTACTATTAACTCAACAAATTGTTTATTGATTTTTGAGAGATAATCATTGATTAATCAAGAATCTTTTTTATAATCTCATGATTCCTAAATTAATAGGAGCATAAATCGAGGTTAACCATGGTACATCAACATCTGTTATAAATGGAGTTAACTTTAGAAATAGTAAAATAACTTTTATTAAAAGATTTTGACTGAAGTGAGAGTAAAATCACTGTTTATCTAAAGTGGTTATCACTCGCAACAAAATTCACAGATTTCCCAAAATCACTTAATATTGTTTATTATCCTATCTAGGTATTTCAGTACTTTCCATTTCTAGGCATAACCATTTCTTAATTTTTTTAAAAATTTAGTCTTAAAATAATCGAGTTCATTTTGTTTTCATGATATTGCGATAATAAACTTCTATTTCAAACTTTAGTTTGGGTTTTGTTTTAATAAATGTTTAAATAATGGATAAATTCTATTTAAACAATTAAATGTTCAGATATTTTATAGCCTTTGAAAGATGAGATTTCTGAGACCTCTTAACCAGAGGTCATCAAGGGGGGCGGATAGGGGAGTATTGTCATACCCCCCCTGTGAGCGAAAAATTTTGGAAATCCCCCCTAGACCGAGC
>JAQGBD010001555.1:0-15054 GCA_034698165.1 Punctoribates punctum | reverse complement strand
ATCCAAAAAATTGCCGCCGCGCTTCGCGCGGCGTCAATTTTTTGCCCAATTTTTCCTTCGATCCTAGGGGGGGCCAAGTCACACTTTTTGACCTTAGGGGGGGGCCAAATAAAAAGGCCCCCTTGCGCACCCCTGGGTTTCATCTACTTTTCACAGATTCATGGAAAATGATAAAAATATTTCCAAATATTCTTATTCTATATCTAAATCTGAATTATCTTTCTTTCTAAACGATCTCCTGCTGTATTGAAAATGAGCATGAGCTCAATAAACAAGGTTGACTATCATAATTAGAATAGTAACTGAATTATAGTAAACGGAATAAATTGTATTAAAAAAGTATAAACTTTATTGAGAGCTCTTTCAGAGAAAACAGATGTTCACAATTCAATCCCTCAGTGTTTGAGGCAAAATGTGTTATAATTATTCTGATTAAATATTTTATTTATTCTTTACGAATGAAATTATTATGAATAAAAGTTCTACATAAGAACCAAGATTATCAGAAATTCAATTTTATTTCAATAATTTTATAATAAGTAATTAAAATATAATTAAAACTGGAGTCAAATATATTGGGACCGATAGAAAAATCTCCTTTGTCTTATTTATATTTTGGCACAATTTTAATACACTTTAGCCGAAAATTGCTGAATACGCAGGGTAGGCCAAAAATTACACTTAACATATATGGGGCAACTTAAAAGGTACTTCATTGCTAAAGGACTTTCCTAACAAACTAAATGACACTGGGCTAACTAGTCGAGACCCGTTGGCATCACTGCTAACTTTCAAACAATTTATTATTTTTAATAATTAACTAATGAAATGCTTCGATAATACAGATAATACTGAAAATATAAATCTACTGATAAGAAATCCATTTTGATTTTGCCATTACTCGCGTTTTTTTGAGCTCATAAAAGTTTTCATAGTTCTACCAAGTATAAATGAATGAAATATTTCTCTTAAATTAAATCATTATATACTCTCTCTCTCTCTCTCTCTCTCTCTCTCTCTCTCTCTCTCTCTCTCCTCTCTCTCTCCTCTCCGCTCCAACTCTCTCCCTTAAAAGCTAAATATCAAGAAAATATGTTACTTTGATATCGAGTTTACAAGATGAAAAATATCTCTTTCCCAATATTTGATTCCTGGAAAGAAAATTAATCAAAGATATATCAAATTCAATAACCGATTGAAAAAAGTAAAAAAGAGATGAGAGATACAGAATTTGTCTGAATGTTGAGAAGAGTGAGAACGCCTGTGCAGTCTTATGGGGGACAGAATCGCGCGCAGAGCAGAGTCGGGTGTTTGTTCTGTTCCAATGTTCCAATAGTTAGTTTATTGGCGATAACAAGAGTCACAGCTTTTTCTAAAATCTTTAGTTGTGCTCCACTTTAGATAACTTTTGCTTTTGTTTTATATGTGATATAATTTCAATTAAAGGCTAAACTAAATATATAAATGACTTAAATACTAATTCTCGTAAAACTTGTGTTCAAATAAATCAAGGATTTGACAAATAAAGGGATTGCCTCCGAAACTGACGAATGAAAAAAAACTTGTGTTAGTCTTCAGGACTCGTGAAGTGACTATTGGTTCCGATTCTATTAGTATTCGATTGGAGAGTCTTGTCGTCGAAATACTTAAACAAAGTATACATAAAGAACTGCTTAACGTAATTAAAAGTGAAACGAATTGCGGTATTTTGTCTTAAGTGCGTGTCTTTATGTAACCGTTTGGAGATTAGGGGACAGTATTGAGACAAGACTTGTCTAAACAGAACCGACGTTACATATAATCCATTAAAGTTTGAGATATTTCAACGTTTTTTAAAGATTACAAATACTTACAAATAATACGATTCGTAGATAAATGTCTTAAATTTTCCTTCAAATAAACATCAAGAAAAATAAGAGCGACTCTTATTGGAGACAAACATAAACTTATTATTATCGAAAAATCTTGAATTAAAGCCATCGAAGATGGATAGTATGGTAATAGAGCTCTACTCTGACGGCAAACTTTCCCAAAACGGCTTTAATATGAGTGATTCTGTTCTGACGGAGAGCACAACTATTGTAATTGATCTGAACTCCACTGCCTCTGAACTGCCCCCCGAAAACATTTTTATACTTCCCCTTTGGCAGCAGTTCTTATGGAGTTTTGTGTTCGGAACAATGGTTTTGGTGGCCGCCGGAGGAAACATAATTGTCATTTGGATTGTTTTGGCGCATAAAAGAATGGTTTGTACTAGCTATTCTACTCGTATTCTATTAGTATTTATTAGTATTCATTAGTATTTATTCTAAACTATAGTTACGTCGATATTATTGATCAGCAATTTTTGCTTATCTCTCATCTCTGATCTGTGCCTCACATCAAATGTAATTAATTTTTTGTTCAAATCTAGCGAACGGTTACCAATTATTTTCTGGTAAATCTCAGTCTGGCCGACACTATGGTCTCGACCCTAAACGTTGTCTTCAACTTCATCTATATGTTGAACAGTGACTGGCCTTTCGGTCAGTTCTACTGCAAAGTTTCCAATTTTATTGCTATTGTCTCAGTGGCCGCCAGTGTTTTCACCCTAATGGCTATAGCTATAGACAGGTCAGTCTTCTTCACTCTTATTAGACATTTATTATATCACTATTTATAGGTTTGAAACATTCAAATCTTGAGCTCTCATTCAAAAACATTTGAAAATAAAATATCATTTTTCAAACATTTCTTTTGGTTTTACTCATGAAATAACTCTAAACCGAAAGTAATTTCGAAATCTATTGAAAAGAAAAATTTGCTGAATATTCCAAAAAAGAAATATCAAAGAGGAATACAATCGAAAAAATGAAAATTACTTTTATCTTCTTATCAAACAAATAAAAAGATTCAGTTTAACTGATCCAAACATTTTGGAGAACCAAGAAATTAAAATGAAGTCTTGTTATTAGACTTTTACCTAAAGATAGTCTGATATTACAGATATTGACTGAATTTTAATAATAAAATAAACTGTTTTTATATCAAATGAAAAAATATTCAAACATTTATTCAAATAATTTTGAATCATTTGAATCATTGGTTTCTAAATTAGAAATTCTAATTCAAAACATGTTTTTCTTTTCCATTTTTATTTGATTAGAAATTGTAAAACCATTTTAAAGACGTAAAGCAAACACTGTAAAAGTGAATACACCCTGCTCTATTTTTAAACAATCGTTGAATATAAAATTGTGCAACTTGATTTCTGTGGGCGTTATTTTGAAATTCAATTCATTTCTTGCCGGTGTATATCAGACAAGATATCCCAAACTTCTTTAATATTCGAGACTTTAATGACTTGTTAATAATCAAAATATAACTGATCCAACTTCTAATTCGGTTTTATAGCTTCCCCTAAGACTTCACAGACCGAGTGCTCTGAAAAATTGTTAAAATAATTAACTCATTTCTCTCGTGTTTTTTGCAGTCAAAAGGTTTTTGTGATGTATTTGAATAACAAGTCATTAACTTAAAGGTTAGTTAATGTGTTATAGAAAGAGATGATTAAAATTGTCGACATTTGTGTCGAATATTCAAACAATAAAATACAGCGAAATATGTACTCAAATAAAATTTATTAAAGAGAAGGGTTGGGAGGGCACAGGTTTTGACTTCTGGTATTATTTCTATACTAGCTCATATTTATCAGTGATGGCCAATGGCCGATATCCAAAATACGACCTTATTTTTGCGGACCCCATCCCCTGTCCCTCAAAAGAATTATCTGACAAAAAACATACCTTGCTCTCCCTTAGGTTTCACTTTTTGAGACCTAGGGAAAATGTATGTTGGTTCCTCTTTGATTTTATTTTTTTGTCTCCGAAAAATACTCCCTAAACCCAACTGAAAATTTTTTCCGAGATACATCCCTGAGGTCGAGCACCTTGACCATAACAGATAGTAATATACAGTACTTGAAATGGAAATGTTCAATAAATCAAATTACTTGCTGATTCAATTCAATTCAATTCCCTATTATTTTATGAGATAGACTTAGACTTAGAGTACTTTGAATTTTCTCATTAATATTAATTATTTTCTTTGATGAGATTCTCAGTAAAAATAAGTTGAGTTAATGTTTATTTATTTTATGGAATTCCTATTTTATTAATTAATTTGTTAGTTTTGACATTTGTAAGGCTATGATTTAATCATAAGCAAGATTAAACTTATAGCAACTCACAAAGTATGAGGTCATTTTGTGTCTGCCTCAACAGTTTATCCTGAGCACTGATACAATTTTAATGACGAACTACCAAAGCCCTAAATTATGGACTAAACCCACGGATAGTTTGTATGATTGGTTCAGTTTATTCAGTGATTTGTTGCCTAAAAATAGTCATATTTAATGTGATTTTGGGTTAATTGTGTAAATAATATATTAAACAAATTTGAAGAGTGAATCACTTCATTCAAAGTCAACAAACATAACATTTGATTCAATGAATTGGATGCCATTCGGACCCAAAATACAGTTAACATTGTTTCCATCGAATAAGAAAAATAATTTTTATATATCACGTAATAAAGATATTATTTCAGTACTTATTATGGCTTTGGGTTAGTGTTAAATATAATCGATTCTATACTAAAGCCATTCCATTGGTTATTGAATACAAACAGAAACGCTCTGACATTCAAATTATACCTAATATTAAGTAATTTATTTCTCGGCAAACATTAAATCTAATGATTCATATTTTTAAACATTAATTAATTCAATACATAAATGAAATGAATATTAAAATTGATGATAAGGTAATCAAATTCCAATTAAATCAATGGCTATAAAGAATTGCAATTTTCCTGAATTTTGTTTAAAGTATTTCAACACTACTTAACTCAATACAAAACTGTAAGGATTTAAGTTTTAGATTCAAGTCTTATTCGTTTATCCTTTGTCTGGATACTAATCCTCATTTCTTTATGCGAAGTCACAAATGTCTCTAAATTTACCTTTCTTTTAATTAAAATGTATTAAAAGTTATTTTATACAAAAATTTAAATTTCTTTTTGATTCAAAATTGATTAAAATTAGAATTTGTATTATTAAAGTGTATTAGAGGTGAATGAAATGTATATCTCTTATAAAACATTCAAATAAGAAATATTTATTGAAAGACATTTGAATAAATAATTTAATTTTAGTCTTTTTCATTATTTTTCTAAATTTGAATTGAATTCTTGAGGCCATTCATAGATTGTTATCCGATTTTGAGTAAATGGAGTCACTTCTCATATATTTTTCTTTAATTAGTGTCAGAATTAAATAAAATTGCGATTTATCTCAAATGACATTCAAAACTATTTTTCTTTAAATCCTTAAAATAAATTCGTTGAACTCCAATGAATCTGTTTTTAAGACCTATTGTTCACTACATTTACTCAATTCAATTAATTATTCAAATTTGATCCTCTCTTCAAATTATCTTGATCATTAATTGGACGATAATTTGCCAATTTCATTGCATTTTATTTTCAACAAGATTTAGGCTCAAAGTCAGCCAACACCAAAGTTATCCAGGTCTTTGTTTTCTCTTTAAGCATAAATGTGTTCTCTTATAAAATCAGATTTTATTGAATTGACAATAATTCTGATGAAAATACTGATATTTTCGTAAATGAGATTCAATTGGGATAACACTGGAAATCAAATAAAGGGAATGAAAAAAACGGGAACTGTTTTGTAATTTTCAAATTTCCTTTCACCGTTTGTCACATTTACCTTTATTCTCCTTTTTCTTTGTATTTTAAACATTTACATCAAAATCCTGTTATTTTTGGGATCAATTATTTTTTGATTTCGTTTTTTTCTCAATTCAAATGTCAGATGAAATCCGAAAATATCTATTAAGAAATCCTGTCTGTCGTTAACAGACCAGTGCTGAACAATTCTGAGAAAATGTCATATTTTCTGATCAATATTCAAATTCTCCATCGAATTGAAGACATTTTACATCAAAATCAATGACAAGAAATGCTTCAATTCATTGACAGTCTCTCCACTTATATCATGGCTTGAGTTAACTCTGAACAGAGTTCGATCAGAATATCACAAAATATTTCTCCCAAATCATATACTCTGAAGAGAGAAGTTATCAATAAATATATTGAAAATCTTTTAATCAATTGATTAAAACATAAAAAGGTCATTTATTTCTTATAAACTTGGAACAAATTATGAATATTTAATAATAATAGGTTCAAGCATAGATGTGCCACATATTTGAGCTAAAGACCAAAACATTTGACAATACAACCCTACACTAGGCTCTAAAGGCTTACACTGGAACCCCATTTGAGATCTCCTTATCCTATCGGACAATGCAAATGCTTAGGTTCATTACCTAAATATAGCATGGAAGAAATTTTCAAACAGTAGTTGAATTCATAGTAACAAGGCCACCTTATGTAAAATGAGAGAATATTCCCAATGGAATAACATAGACCTCCACTGATTAAGAGCCAATAAATTGAAATGAATAGATAGAAAATTATAGGTTTGGTTAGATTTAATGTGAGTTGTTTTAGGCTATAGTTGAGATGAGCTTGGATATTTATGTAATTGTTGTGTTGGGTCAGACCATAACAATTTGTTTTTCGATTTAACGTTATATGTGATTAATGCGATCACAGCCTTAAGACCAACACTTTTTATAAATTTCCTTAACTTATTTGAATATGAATTAATTGGTTACGCTTTCAATAAGTTTTGACTTGGTTAAATTCAAATAAGAATTCAATATTCCAAAGATTTGAAAAAGATAATTATAAAAGTTCATTTGAATAAAATTGCTTTTTTGTGAAATTCACTGATTTGAATGTTTTATTGGAAAGGGAGGGAAATCCATTTGAGAAACTAATTCCAAACTAAATTGAAATAACAAATACTATTTATTTATTTTTTCGATTAACTTTAAAATTTGGGTTATATTTATTTTCGTAGTTCAATATATATATAAATATATACATATATTTGTCTTATATATACATAAATTTTTATTTCTTATTCATTAAGAATATTAGCTTTGATTGGTTTGATTAAAGACAGTGATAAACAAACAGTAAAATTGAATCAAACAATTACTTGAAGGACCGATGGTCTGTGTCTTGGCTTTCACTTCCAAACTTCGTCTATATCGTCTGGATAGTTTATATTTTGTTTGAAATACATGTACCGTATATTCGATATTCATATTGAAAACAAATTTTTATTTTCTCGGTATTGTCTCAAAGAAAAGACAAGAAATGAAAACATTTAGAATTATGTAAATATAGGCAAAAAATAAATTAAATTATTTTTTGGTATTGTTTTGCCGAAATGTAAAGCATTTGTGCACAATTACCCTGGCAAATTGAATGTACAAAACTTTTACTAACGTCTATTAGGTTTCAGTTTATGGAGTAATTCCTGAAATTCATTAATTCTAATGACTTTTTAAGCATCATTTCATTCAAAAATTTAACTCGAGTTTAGAAATCATTTATTAAGACAGAAATTCAGTTCCGATTCACAATACTTGAAGTAATATCACATTTAATGAAGTGTTTGAATTCAAATGAATTTCAAATGAATGGGTACTTGGATTCTATGACTGTGAGGCCAGACGTTATTGAGTTTGAATGTATGGTCACCGGTTGTCATCACTGATTGTGAGGAAACAAATTCACAAAAACTAATCTCTCTATCGATTGATTGTTTCTAAAAAAGTTGTTCTCGACTTCACTTAACAGAAGAGTCTTTGATCTGATTTAATATTTGCAGAATTGTGTAAATATTATACAAACAAATAATTTTTTGGCCCAAAAATATCAAATCCTCACACTTTGTGTTAGAGATTGTCTTTGTTTACTGAGACACACATTTTATAAATAACTCATAGAATTGTGTTTCACAACAAATCTTTGTATGAGTTGGCAAAGGATGAGAGCAATCACTCAGTGATGTTATCGAAACAGATTTATTATAAATCTGCTCCGACTTAATATTTAAGGTCCTCCAAGTCAACAGACGTTTCATTTAAGACCATTTTCGCCAATCGATTAATTCATATAAATTTCTGTCATAATCATTGTGCTAATGTATATTAACGGTCCTAGTTACTCCATAGTTGCTCCATATATAGTCCATATACCATAACTTTTCTCCAAATCCTATTCTTAAGGGTAATAACAGAAAAGTTAATGACTGACTAATGTCTGGAAAGTGTGGCTAAACTTTCATTTCACTGAAGTGTGTAAAACATATTGAATTTCTTATCAAATAATCGATTTTTTCTGATAAATGTTTGACTCAATAATTAGATGTTTTGCAACATAAACACTATTTTAATAAAAGGCGCCGAATATTTCCAAGATCATTATTCACTTCAATGTATTTTCAATATAGATTCTCAGTCAGCAAATACATGTTTATTCAATTAACTATAAAAATATCACTTTTTTCTTATGTTTTTCGTTTTCATTGACTCTATTTTTCGAATCCAAATCTATAAATCAAATTGTGATTCAATTTTGTTTTTCTCAATAAATTCGGAAATCTTTTAAAATGATTCGGAACCGAATGTAAAATATAGTGATTCTAAAATCAATATATCTTTTGAGAGAATATTAATCAAAAACAAGGAGTCGTTACAAACGCTTACTTATAGTAAAACAAATGTTAATCAAAAATAAAAACTCTTTTTTAATGAATAACGAACTTCAATAGAATTAATTGAAAGCAATTCGTTTAATTAAATTTCATAACTAATGAAATATTAATTTTCAATTAAATGGAAAGCATTTCTCCGAAAGCAGAGAATCAATAGTTTTGCATAAAATCAAAATTCAAATCAATTAAATATGTTTTACATTGAGTGATGAGCACCGGGTGCTATAGACATTCATTATGATAAACTCTCATCTTATCATTTGTTATATCGGTTCAGTTTTTCATTTAAAAAATGTTCTCGATTCAATCGTTGCAGTTTAAATAAACGACAAATCTTGAGAAATGAGATAGTTGAACTAATTATCGAGAAACTTTGCTCTTTTCAGTCATTGTCAATATAAGGAATGTCTACTCTTTTCATTAAGTATTTCAATTCGTTATATTTTGTGTCAACTCATCCGCTAATGAGTTACTCGATCTTCAGTAGTGCGGAAGGTCTTCACTCACTCGGGGGGTTTCAAATGTTTTTTCTTCTGGTGAGGACTCACTCAAAGGGATGTGAAGGTTGTGCAACAATTTTTAAAACGTCGACATATTGTCTGTCTATTGGCATAATTTTAAACTCGACTTTTATCCAACATATAGCCATATATTCTTATTATTTCTTTGTTTTTATTTTGAGATTTGAGTATTAAATCACTATTTTGTTTAAAACGAATATAAAGAAACTGAAAGTATTTCTACAAATTATAAATAATCTCCTCTGATATATACGTCAGTGAAATTAAAATCAAATAAAAATAAAAATAAGGAGGTGTGATATTGGTACACAGACCCCAACTTGGGTCAGACAATTCTGGGCAAATTAAGGAGTTTTGGAATTCAAGGAATATGAAGTTACGGGGGTTTAAGTGTATTTCAATTTGAAACCATCGAAAACATTTATTGTTTTAAATCAAAAGTTTTAATTATAGTATTATATAATTTATAACGTTTTCTCTGAGGTAACCATTGATAAAAATTGACTAATTGTGCCATCACCAAATCACCAAATCACCAAAAACTAAGGGATATTTTGTTTGTCATAAACCCCTTCCGCTTCACTGTTCTATAATTAAATCTGTTTCGTAGACATCTTTTGCTAATCTTTTCTGTTTTTTGAATAATTTTTGAGTTAAAAGTTTGAATTTAATTGAAAAGATAATTAAAAGTAAAGCTCCTAGCTCATCAAAGTTTTTAAATTTTAATTATAATTCATTTTCTTGCTTTTATTTGAATTTTTTTAGAACATACAGAATGTACTTGTTTATATTGGATCAGTGATCATCGGGGCCGGGTTTAGCCCAACCCCCTTAATTTTTTTGGGAGTGACCGCCCATCCCCTCCCGCTTGACAGAATTTTGACCGGCAAAATCTTACCTTGGTGCCCCTTCTCGTTTTTTTCTCGAGGCCTTTTCTGGATTTGTGGGTATTAATGATGTCATACCCTCTCTGAGTTGGGGTACTTTCGCGATCACTGTATTGGATACGGAGAGCTTTTTTATTGAATTGAATTTATTCTTTCGTTTCATTTCAATCGATAAGATTAGGAAATTTTATTAATATTTTGCTGTTATTTGTTGTGTAAACAGTTGTGATTTCAAAAGAATTGATTATAAGATCTAGTCAATTTTGTTCACCTATACATTGACCGATTCCATTCAATACTCTGCGAAATAAATCCACAATTAGTGAATCATAAGAATAGAGCAACTTGCCCAGTTCATAACACTGGAATATATTGTAGCATCTTCCATTCTATTGGTCAAAACTGACCCTAAACATTTTTCTGTGAGCATCTCTATGGTATCATTTCATTTATAATATTTGCCATACGTTTGAACCTTCAGTGCGTTGAGCTCTTTATGAGGGAATAAAATTGAGTTCAGTGAACATTGATTCCTAAATTAAATACATTATTATATACCTGCAAACTTGATGCCCATAAGTTATAACTTATAACAAATAAAATTATTTCAAATATATTTTTGAGTCGGGAATAAAATATTTATAACTCTTCGCTAAAAAAGATTCTGTTATTCCATAGAATATAACCTGAAATCAAGGCATGGATTATGTGTTTGAAGCGATTCAAACAAATTATTATTATATCACTTCCTGAAAACCCCTCACAAATTGAATCAGAATTTCCTTTTTCAATAGAAACCAGTGGTCATCCCATAATTGATCTGCTTTTCCAATTGGAAGATAACTACATTATAATCAGTATAAATGTGATTTTTATGCTGAGGGACACATTCAATAGATTGTTCTGTAATGGACTCTATGATAGGGTCACTCATTCCTACAGAATGTGTTTCATTGTTACCAAACAAAGACAATGTTTTATAAATTATGGTTCGGCTGTTGATTACATTATTATGATATGCATATAAATTGTAATATTAAGGTCTCTAATAGACAACAATAGCATAAATTAATATTGAATAAGAACTGCAATGGAAGAGCAGAGAGTGGAAGACCATTGCCATCAAATAAAATCATCTTTCAGTTGACAAGTGTATTGTCAATAAATATTTTGGTGCTTTTACTCGATTCGTAGGAAAAGATCTCCATTTGTTGTTTGGAATCCTTTCAAAAAATCTATATTTTCGGAGCTCTTTATATTTGAGTCCATTTTTATGTTCGATATCACAAAACTCTATTAATCACTATATGTGTCACAATTTTCCACATACTTCTCATCAATAGACAGACTTCAGAGGCTTCACAACAATAAAATTAAAATAACTCTAAGATATGAATAACAATCAAATATCACTCATTCAAAAGACTTGCCTTACATTAAACATTGAATATGTCTGTCGTCAAAATGAAGAGCTCTTCTCTATATTATATAATAATTGAAATGGTGTATACACTATACACAATACACTATAGACTATATAGACTAGGTCATAACATGGAAATTAAGTTTTTATTAGTCCCTCATTACTCTTATCGACGCTAATTAAATGTCTTTTATGTCTTCCATTCATATACCATATGAAATATTTCTCAGAAAATGACAGATTTAAGGCAACTTTTTCTTTTATTAAAACCAGGGATTGTCAAGGTCTATTTGTCCCGACCTGTGAGGGGTTCGTGGAAAGGCGGTCTAATAATAGACCTTCTTCCTTGACCATTTAAACCGAGGCATTAGAAAGAGGTTTCCAAAATAATCGAGAACATCTAGCTAAATGTATACTTATAGGATATTTGATAACTGTCAAGTTGGTGGATGAGTTTGTTTGGTTTGTAATCAACATTTTTCGTTACGTAAATATATATAATATTATATTTATTTATTGCGAAAGTGGTTCGAGATTTTAGTCCATAATTATGGGAAATCTAGTTTCTTTGCAAGGGGCTTTTCCTCAAATTTCAATGAAGTTTACACACTTTGCCACAAAATGAATCTTAGTAATAGACCAAAATGTCTTCTATCAAAGTAAGAAATTAATTTGAGTTCATAAGGTTCTGAATTGTTTTATGTTTTGTACGAATTTCAAAGCCTCGAGAGACCTAGCAACTTTCATACAGTAACAAACATATCGACAATTTTGTTGAGCGGGGTTAGTTTAGTCTTTCGACAAAATTTAAAGGGGGATTTCGACAATTTGAGTGAATTTGGTCACATTTCGCTTCACTGATTGTGCCATAAGACAAAAGACTATAATTTATACACTTTTGGGTCATATCTTGAGTTAGCGCTCACTCCGAATGAGTCTCTCTGTGTCTGCAATCTGTGTCTCGTTTTTCGCTTTAGTTTAGCAAAAAATAATGAAAATATTGAGCGTCTGATTGTGTCATCGATTTGTCTCCAAAAATATGTGAATTCAACTCAACTCTTATATTGGTTGACATTCTATTCATTGCTTCTAATTATTAATTTTTTTTCTCATTTACTTTCATTACATTTCAATTTATTTAAACCAATGAAGAGACGAACAGTCAGTGGTTTTTGTGATTTAATGAATGATAATCATATTAATAATCTAGGTCTTTTGAAAGCAAATTTTCTATTAAATGATATAAAAGGCAAATAATGATAATGATCGACGACAAAAGTTGTTTTGAGATGGAGCTTGGTCAACTTTCTATTCATCGATCAAATATATCAAAAGATGAAATGTAATCCATTAGACAGTAGTGGAAACAAAATGACGACAAATACAGTTCTGTTGATAAGTTTTGTAATTAACCCAATTTATAACAATTCAATATATTGATAGCGACTGCAGTTCTATATCTTTGAATCAACAAAAAATCAATTTCTCTTACATTTCAAACCCTTAACAACAACAATGGATTGTTAGCAGTTATTCTGAGCAATACTCAGCTGAATATCAATGGCTTTTGTCGATCAAATCTTTTCTTTGCTGACAAATAACTTCACGAAATATAAACTCATATTTTCATTGTTTTTATAAGTGTTTACAGATTTCATACAATTCTTTTACAGTAAATAACATATTTAAGGCCAAATGTGATTTGATTTCCAATTGCAAGTAAAGCGACTGTAAATGAAAACTTCTAGAAACTTTCTGCCACCAAAATTGCAATAAATTGACCTTGGATAGGACAAATTCAGAGCAACTTTCGCTGAAATTTTCAAATTATTTCTTTTTCGGTCACTCTATTGCCACTCTATATCCAATAAAGTCTAAATTGTGAACAATTTTTATTTCTTCATTCAACTCAACGACTTATTTAATGAATTATGAAATCCGTGAAAATTTGTTCTCTTTGTGAAAAGAGTCTGAAAATCCCCGAAAATGTTGAAATTTATTTGCGATAAAACTCAATCAGATATGAATGTGTGCGTTAAAAGAGCACATCTGTTGGTGACATCACTGCAAGTTAACTTTTAACATGTTTTGACACACAATAAGAATATTTATTTTTAGTCCTCTAATACCTAAACACACGTGAAAATTGACGTTTCATTGCAAACCAATTCTTTATAGTTTTTCATAGGATTTACACTTAATTTACTGAAAACTCAACTAAAATGTGTTTCAGAAAAATCAATTTCAATCAGAATTTTCAACTTATTTCATGTATTTTCAAATAAATCCCATTTTAAATAAATGATTAATATATTTGAGATCATTTAATAACACAATTCTGTTTACATTAATTATTTTATAAATTCAATAAAAATAAACTCAAGTCTAATGATTTATTGTTCTGAATAATTAAGTTACTATATTCACAATGGTTTGTTATAAGTTACAACTATAGTAGAGTTTATATATTTTGTTTTTAATTAAATATTTTTTGTTTATTTGATAACTTGTGTTTAATTTTAGACTATTCAAAACGATTCAGTTCTTTCAGTACATGACTGTAATAGATGAAAAACTCAATACACAATAGAGATTAATAACAATTTCAAACAACAAAGTGATGAATTCAAACTTGTTATTCATTTGTGATGCGGAGAAACCCATAATTAACAAACTTTAAGTAAAAGAATCGAGCTTATTTTATTTTAAATATGAAAATGGGTTTCATTTGTTGATCTTTTAAATGAAATAATGGAAACCACTTAAAAGAAGATAAAAATAATAATTTTCTGATTTGTATTTAATAAAGAGTTGACAAAAAGTTTGTTTGTGTTGTCGAGTATTGCAGAGAAGTAGTCTTTCGGTATACTATTCAGTCTCTAAATCAATATTTGAATGCATTCAGTGTTTGAGATACACTCTATTTCTCGACTTTATTTTCATAGTTTCCATTATATTCAAAATTTATGGATCTTTTTAACAAACGAAAGACTTATTTTTAGAGAATTCTTCTGTGATTTAAAATTACTTCAAACATATATTTTTATTTTTCCCAACATTTACTTTCAATTCGGAAAATGAATGAATTATTAAAAATCAAACAATATATTCCGACACAAAACTTCTTGCAGTGAATAAATTCTGGTCTCTATTGATTATATTTGTTGTTTCGGTTGAGATTCAAAACATATTAAATATTAAAATGAGTTTCATTTAGAAATACGACATTTATTGCAATGTCTTTCAAGTTTTGTAATAGAGTTCATACATGTCTTCAGACGTAACCAAAAGAGCGTCAAATGGGAGAGACTTACGTATAACTCAAAACTCGTTAATTTGGTGTTCAGTAGGCTATGTAACCACGACTTGTTTGCTTAGAATACCCTTAGGATGAATTCACTTTGGATTGCCTTTAAATAATTCAAACCTCTTCACAAGCATTTAACAAAAAGAAAAATTGAGCTTGACAATTAATCTCTCTTTGTCTCTCTCCCTCCTCTCTCTCTCTCTCTCTCTCTCTCTCTC
>JAQGBD010001554.1:0-15070 GCA_034698165.1 Punctoribates punctum | reverse complement strand
TCACAATTCCATTGGTTATCAATAAAACAGAATTTTGTTTATATCGGAAGCCAGTCCTCAAAAAGGAAGACCGTATGCCTGTCCTGTGCTGAGCGGGCGTTCATTCGATGCCGAAAGTGGACGACTCCTCGACGGCTAACAGCAGTTTCTCGAACAGCATCTCGAATGAGGTATACGGCGGCAGATCCAAGCGGTTGAAGCAGGTGTGGGCTCTGCGGACAGGGAGGGAACGGCATAAGAATAAGAATTATACTTAATTAAAAAGTGAGGAAAGGGTACAAACCTGGGAAGACTGGTAGGTTTGCCCCACTTCTCAATACAGAACTTTCGGGGACCGTTGGAGCCCCGGAGAGCGGCAAAGCCCTCATAGGGTATACTACTGGTGCCGGTGACGAACTGCAACAGCCGTAGCCTCTGTTCGTTGTCGAACTTCCTGTCGATGGCCGACCAAAACCACTGAATCACTGGATGCGAGTCGTGGTAACCACTCCTGTATTCGGTGTTCTTTCTCCAGTCGCAGACATCGATCTCTGCGGTGCCAGCGATCACTAACTCCAGTTCCCGGGCGTCGAATACCGACACAAACCGGGATTCGATCACTTCGTAGAAGCCTTTGACAAGAGATTCATTCTGTTCGACGACACCCCTCTCCAGACGCCATTTAACCATCTTCTCTATGTATTCCTTTTTGTTCCGTTCGGTGACTACGATATTACGGCCCCCACTCTTCAGCTCCTAATCAGTGGACAGAACCAGAGCTCAGAATAAGAAATACTGAAAATTATTGGTCAAAAGGACAGACCTTTTCGACGACTTGACCTGCGATCTCTTCGATGACCGAAAACGTGAGGTCAAGACTGTCGGACATATCGGAGATGTCGTTGTCTTTAAGCCAGAGTAGGCTCTGATGGAACTCCGCGTCCAAGTACTCCAAGTCTGACAGAGAACAGGGCAGTCGTAGCAGAGACTTATAGAAGGGACGGGTGAAGAAGGCATCCAATAAATACTGATGGATGAGCGCCAGACCCAGCACTCGGCCCGAAAAGCGGAACCACTCGTGACAGTCGTCAACGAACGCACTCATAGGAGAGACCTAAACATGAGATACAAGTGTTAACCGTGAGGACAGCCATAAAATTCAGTGTCAAACACAAGGGCACAGACCTGAACAGTGTAGGTATCGTTGGCCGAGTACTCGAACAGTCCGTAGTAAGGGTTGAACAGCTCTCTGGACAACAGGAAGAAAAACTCACGGCTGGGACCGCCATAATCGAGGCCTTCCTCTCCGGCGAACGATATATAAAGACGTGATTTCTGGAGATCTTTCTTATTGTTTGCGGACATTATTTTAGTGAACGCGTCCTCTAAGAGGTGGTCCCGCCTCACATTCAGCTTCATTTTGTTGGGTCCCTGTCCGAAGCCCTTCTGCTCCAGTTTCCGGTAGAAGTTCCTCAGCTTTGCGTCAAAGTCCCGTCTGTAGGGGGCGGGAGGTGTGGGCGCCACTCGAATCTGATTAATTACAGGAAGAGATTTGAATTTAGACTAAGAAACCGATGAAAGAGTTAACCCATTCTATCGATAATCGATTAGAATTCAGGGAAACGGTTGACTGGACTTTGAGGAAAGGGCTGTGCAAAGGGTTGGGGCCAACGAACCTGAGATCTTTGTATTTGAGGCGAGGCCTGGGGTGAAGTGGCGGCCAACTGCCTGACTGCGGCCTCATTGGAGGGCACGTAAGACATGATCTCCTGTTCGAAAAGGGACAGAATAATAGTCAGCTCCAAGTCGTCGCTAAACCGGTCCAAAGCTGCCGTTCCGTCGGCTCTAATCGTATAGACTTTGTCTCTGACACCAGTGTTCGACTTAATGGCGGGCCGTCTCTCGCAGAGTATGTCAATAATGTTGGGCTGTCTGAGGAACGCCACCACTTTGTCGTTATAGGCTGTGGGCACTGCAGGAACGGTGGGCGTTGAGGCCGCTGTAGAGGGCGGCCGCGGCGGCGGTATCGGCGACGAGACGCTCTCCTCGAGGGCTGTATCACTGTTTTGTGCGCTGTTGGAGGCCTGGCTGCCACCGTTGGTGGTGTTCCGCACCCGTCGCCGACTGGGCGCCAACACCAGCTTATGGGGATTGACTACCGGAACGTCCAACGGCAGGCGTGGGTCGATAAATGATGTGCTACGGCTGGTGTGGTCTATAAAAAACTTTTTGCCACTTCTGTCGACTTTTGACTCCCAGCCTATCGATTATAAACAGGGTATTCATCAGTAAACAGGGTATTAATGGAAACATTTCAATGAATTTTCAGATAAATTGATTGAAATATTTGTTCAAAATTCTGATTAAACTCAGAATTAATGGAAATTTTTAGTAAAAATGGAAATAATTTTGAAATTCAAACCAAAAATGTATTTAAATTAGAGTTTGATTTAAGAAAAGGGCGAACAGAATGAAGGAAAGGGAGGAATAAGTCATAAAATAGTCGGTGCCTTTGATGTAAAAGCAAGGGATGGATGGGTTTACCTGAAGGCAGTTCTCTGTTAGTCTCAGCGAACTTATTGATGAGCGAAACCAAATCCCTGTTGTGTTGGTAGCGCTCGAAGGCTGTGGTCAGAGAGTGTTGGCCTTCCCTTCGGATTTTGGTCACCATATGTTTGAGCGAAGAGGAACTGTTATACTGTGCCAGCGCTTCGTCATTCATATGCATCAGATTGAAAAAGTCGGTTCTGGTCAGGAAACGGACCGCCGGCAGATCTAGTATGACACGCGAGGGACCGACTGTGGCGCTGGCAGTGGTTGTCGTTACTGTTGTTGTTGTGGTCGACTGCTGTGCCGTTGCTGTTGCCGACAACTGCTGAGGAGTCGGTGCTGTCGGAGCGTCAACAGTGTCAGTGACTGGGGATTGACTCTCAGCTGTTGTCGTTATGGCTGTGCTATTGTTATTGTTTTGGTTGGCGTTGGCTGAGTGGAAGTCACGGCTACCCCTTCCAGTCATTGTCCGACGTATCGATTGATACCTTTCCACAGAGAATAGGCATAACTTAAGTAAGACTTTGAACTCAAATGACTGACAAATCAATTAAATATCGATTTTTCGATCAAAACTCAAATACATTAATAAAAGACTATAATTAAGGAAATGTTTTTGAACTCAGAATCTGATGACAAATATGTCTAAGAATCTAAAGAATTGATTAATTATTTGTCATTTCTTAAGACTTTCTGATTAATGATTTCTTTTAGAGGTCTTCCCTATTGTCTGATATTATCTCAAAAATTAATGAATTGTCAAAAAAAGTAAAGATTTTTATCGAAAAATCAAAATAATAAACAAATATTGAATTTTAAGATAAAAATGTTTCTAAACATTGAGCACAGAATAAGTGAAGGAATTCCTATAAAATAATAAATTAATAAACAATTCTAACCTTCTGTCCAATTGTTGCCTTTGAATGGACTCATTATTCTGTGCAGTGGTCGAAGACTGTTGTATAGTCTGGTGCTGTCCATCCCTGGGTCTGGTCCATGTGGTTGTCCTATTCAGATGATCAATGTAGAAAATACGACCATGGACATCGATCCGTGCCTCCCAATTAGTGGGCAGGGGCTCATCCAACTCAATACGATGCCAGCGGACTGTCCGCTCCGGTATCGACGGCAGTCTCGTGATAGTGGACGACCTGCTGACCGGCTGTCCATTAGTTTCACGCGTGGAATGTACTGACGAAAGGGTCGGCCCTTCAATAGTGACGATCGTTAATAATTGCATCACTTTTTCGGTAAACAATTTCCCGAAAACAAAGTATTCAAAGAATTTGTTCCCAAAAATCAAAGAGTTTTTCAATAATTCTTTTCCACAAATATTTCAAAATTCAATCAAAAAAGAGTTGAAAAACATTTCACAAAAATAACTGAATTTTAAAAATCAAACAAAAGTTTTCATTAGATTTGAGTTTTCACTCAAAAGTTGAGTTCATTTGAGAGAAAAATGTGTTTAAAATTTTGAATCAATTGAAAACATCCAAAACAAGAACACAATAATAGCCACACAAAAGTGGGAATTCATTCTGTGCTCTGCTGTGAGTGAAGGGGAACACCAGAACTAATTCTCGAAGACTTAAACTTCTATTGAAGAACAATAAGTAAGGAAATAATGAGCGAAACGTATCGCTGAAGAGTAGAGACAACCGATACGAACGGCATAACCATTAATAAAATGGTAATAAACTTGAAATTAAATGCAATATTAATGAAATACTGAGCGGAGAGACACATAGAGATTGAGCACAACATATATGACTCGGCGAGAAAGGGGGGAAACACCACTCAATACACTCTGTGAGGAAAGTCAATGACTTTTGACTCTAACGCATAGCAGACGACAACTTATGTAATGAAAATCGAAATAAAATAGTTTTTCATTCAATTATTGTCGCAATTATTGCAACCGTTGGCGAAAAAATAGAGACATACCAAAGGGGACGGGTATAACAGCTCTGGATATAGTGCTCTATCAGATTTAGTGCCTGTCAGGGGCTCTCAGAACAGAGGGGAAGACATCTGAGAGGAAAAGTCATTCAATAAAGTCATAGAATTTATAAACTCGAAGACAAACAAAAACATTAATAAATTAAATCAATTTTTTTCTTCTCGTGTTTTACTGAAAACGTTTCGATACATAAATTCAATGAAAATATTGGAGACATTGGACTGAATTTAATGTTTATTTTCTCTCAAAATGTCGTTAAACCTGAGGAAAGGTATCTTTTTTTACGAAATTCTGTTATAAATGTAATAAAAATTTTTAAAAACAACAAAAACTGATAATAAAAAGCATATAAAAAGTGTATAAAAGTTAATAAACTTTTTTTACTACGAATTCTCGTATTTCTTGAAACATATTTCCTTTGAAGGGAGAGCCGGGAGAGGGATGGGAGAGGTTTAAGGAAGAGATAGAGAGACGAAACAGTCATCAGAAGTAGGAATTAATCAAAAATTTCTAATTAAATGACAGCAAAAAAAGATTAAGACTGAAAAGGGGGGAAACCCCTAGGATTCCGGTCCTCATATGTCAGCCCCCTATAAATATATGTGTCTGAGCCGGAGATCAAAGCACTGGCTGTGAAAACCGAGAGTACATTAATCGTTGAGTCAATTAAAACTGACATTTAATTAAAGACCGCTTTTTATGCAAATTTAATAACCGGTTAATAATTGTATGGATTTCTCTCACATTTGAAATACTCTTGGAATGAATTAAAGATAATTTTAATGATAATTAAGGCTAAATATAAAGCTATTGTTTACCTATGGATACAGTCCTCCTGTGGTTCTTAGGATGGCCGACCCGTTCCAGTCGTCGGTGACTCACTTCATGGCTATTATCGACGCCATTAATGTTGGAATTATGACCAGAACTTTCTCCGACGGCCGGCTGTCGGTCTTCAGCAGGCGCTGGCATTATCTCAATGGCCGGCACTATCGTCCGGACAGTAGGCTTAGGCACAGACACTGTTGTCGAGTCAATAGGCAACAGATTTGAGCTGTTATTCTGTGCTAAACACTGGTTAGAGTCCTGTTGTTCGTCGCTATTATTCGTATCACTAATTGTATTATCACTTATGGTCTGATTGAGAGCGTCTTCACCCGTTTCGACCACTTCTTCGTCAAAGAAGTCCTCTTGGATTTGATCACAACTCTGGATATCCTCTGTCTGTGTCAGGAATTCCCCGGAGTTTCGATTGGAATTCGACTCTTCATTCAAGTCGTTGGTGTCGTCGAAAATAGGACTTCCGCTGAGTGTCGTCCCCTCTTCGCACTCATCGTTATTATCATCGATGGTGTGGTCGTCCTCTTGACAGCACTGGTTGTTCTCCTGTTCATTAAAGTCAGTGAAGTCACGGCTCAGGCCGTTAGCGATGTTCTGCGGAAATGGTTTTAATGATTAATAATTAAAAACAAAAATTTAAATCAAAACTAAATTAAAGTCTATTTTGAGACAAAAATATTCACAAAAATCACTGAATTATTCATTTGTCAGAAGTTCTGACGTTTGAGGAGACCTTTGGAGTAGAGCTCAGAATAAAGTCTTAGATTTCAAAAACATTAAGAGCCTCTCCTTTTGGCTCTGGAAGAGTCTATTTCCCAATCAATTCCTAGAATCCAATAAACAAAAGTCCTATTCCTTGAAATTAAGACTACATTTCCTGTAATTAATATTAGAAACAATTCATAAATAGATTAAATTATATATAAATATATTATTTATATATTTTTCAGTACTTATACTAAAGTAATGAGAAATCCTCCAAAAAGACTAGTTTTCGATCAAAAGCCATAAAAAGCTGTAAAACCATTAGTTTTCAGCAAAACTGCTGTTAATTGGCATTAAATACAATAAAAGTCTATAAATTGAATCAATAATTGACTCAAAACTGGAATTAATTCACAAAATATTTGATTAAAAATATGTTTTGAAAACAAAAGAAATATTTTTTAAAAAATGAAATAAAAATTGAGGCAAACCTCGGATTCCGATACAAAACTGGGCGGCACCTCCTCGTCATCATCCCCTTCATCCCTGTCCTCGTCGTCATTATAATCGTCATAACTGTCGACTAAACGCTGGCGGCTATTAAGAGGACAGTCGTCTACATCGGAGCCATCATTGGATGACTGTTCGCAGGGGTCGGCAGCGGATATGCTTATCGACAATTCGTGGTCAGGAGTGGCCAACGGCGCCATCACATTCACTCCTGAGGTAGAGGGCTGTCCCACAAACGAGGTCTCGATTGAGGCCAAGTTGTTGGGTCGGGAAAGACGTTGTCGTATTGGAGGAGTGGGTGGCGGCGAACAGTCGTCCGATTCGTTGCCCCCATTCTGACTGTACTTATGTCTGTCCGCAATGGAGGCGCTCTTCTGCGGCGGTGAAGACATCTGATGGTTACTAATATCACTTCCAGTGCTGGAACTGCTGCCGGAACTGCCGAACGTGTTGGCTATCGTCCTCTCAAGAGGTTTGTGGTGCTGTCCGGGGGCGGGCATTGACTGCTGTGTTCTTAAGGAGGGGTTGTTTTGATATTTGTGTGAATTATTTGAACTGTTGTTTGATATCAATGGGTTTTGTGCCAAAGGCTGAGCCGATGGGCCGGTGCTGACCACACCCGCCGGCAATGAGATGCTGGACTGCATGCCAGAGGTAGGGCCGCAGCTCTTCCTCAGCTTCTGTTTCTGCTTCGGAGGAAGCGGTGGCGGAATGTCTGGCATCGGGTTTGTGTACAATGGGTTTGTCAACAGATACTCAACGTTTGTGAACGTCTGGCCACTGCTCAGAGCACTGGCTGTTGAATGACTGGGCGTTGCCATCGATGAGGAGCCGGTGATGGACGCCGTCGTTTGGATAGGAGTTGAGTTCGGGTTCACTAACAGACCATTAGTCAGATTAATGGCCGACTTATTGAGCGACGGATTCAGCGGTGAGTGAGTTGTGGACCGACTCACTGCCGACGGCGGCGGCGAATGGCTGGTCGTCCGTTTGCCGACCGGCGGGTGCTGTCCGTTAACCGACTGACCCGTAGAGCCATTTGTATGGCTATTATGTAATGAATTGTTATTTAATGAACTGTTTATCGATTTGTTAGACAATCGTTGGTTTGAATGTTTTGATGACTTCTTTTTGAAGATATTATGCATTTCTTATCAATTAATTAATAATTAATAATTATTAACTATTATTAACTAACATAAGACGAAAAAGACATCAATCGAGGGATGAGTCGACTAAATGTCAGATCAAATAACTTATTATTTATTGATATCAAAGTCGAGTATTAAATGTAAACAACTTTTTTCATTAGACTAATAGTTAACGAAAACTATTACTAATATTATTAACCAATCGATGGTTAACTAATTTAACCATTTCTTCGGTTAAACAGATTATTAATTAATTAATTACTTATATATAAAACAATTAAAACTGACTTTAATTACACGAAACAGAAACTGATTAATCATTTTTCGTGATAAACAAACCACTCGTTTAAGGCCTATATTTAGCTAAAAATTGATTTATTAATTAATTTACTTATTATTAGTGATAATAAATGATTGCATTTCAGGCGCCGTTTCTTTTTGATTAGACTAATAGTGAAACACTTTTTTTAAAAATTAATATTTAATTTCATTCATAAAAATCATTGATTTGTTTATTATTATGTTTTACACAATAAACTGTTCGTCAGTTTTCTCTCTCCCACTAAGCCTTTAATACCCATTATTCATATATAACGTAACTGTTTTTCGCCAGTTTTTAAGTCCCTTTTGAAATTAATCTTGCAATTTGATGAGTAAATAACTTAATTAAACTAGATTATTTATAAAGAACATGATTATGTTAATTTGGTGAGAATTTTAATTCGAATTTTTGAGGTTTTTGTATAAATGAGCTTGATAATTTTGAATAAAAGTGTTTTGACAGGTGTTACGTATATTCTGAATAGAGGTGTCAGCTCTGGTGATGTCATAAACTGAAAACCAGATTTGAAACCAGATTCTGGTTATCACAAAAACGACGTTTTGTGGCTTAATTTCAGACCTTAACCACAAAGTGTGTTATAAAAAGAGCGGTTTATTCCAACCCTGAGTGTTGAGCACAGACTCGACTGCACTCGAAAAACCAGTTCAAACACTCGACAATCAGTTGAACACAAGTTTAACCAAGTTTATGAATGAGAGCCCTTCACAATTCATTGCACTTTGCATTTCCGTTGATTAGTGCTCCTAAGGATTAACCTTGCACAAATAACGTAGCCCATAAAAGTGGCCCCGAACTTGAGAAAAGAGTGCCAGTGCTCCATAAAAACTACGATTTGACCCTGTACGATTTTTCCTGCCATTTCTTAACATAGTTTATGACCGAAAACCTCTATTAAATCCAATCCAATTGAATAATAGAATGTCTTAAAGAAAAAAAAATTAAATATTGTGTTATTCAGTTCAGCAGTATTTAAGTTCAGCAGTATTTTTATTTCGTTAATAAGTAAGCAGAGTTTAAAACCTGAAATACTACACTCATTGGCAAACTATTCAGTTTCAACATTGGCCTAGTTTTGCGTAATCAGGCAGTCTATTGGAAATTTGTTCTAGGTTTAATATTACTCGAAAATTGATTTTTCGGGATTTTGTTAATCAATTAGTAATTAATAACCAAATGGCAAATAAATGACGTTTTTTCGTTGATAATAATTAATTGAATTAAATATAATTAGTTTTTCGTCAACTGTTTCGTCACTTTTGTCAACGACTGAACTCTACTACTGTTTAGTGTTTTTCAGTATTTAATTGATTAATGTTTTCATTCAATGAGTGCTTAAAAATCATATGATTTTTGTCTCCGATTTAAATGGCATTGAATTCAATGCTTTTTTTCGCTGTAATTAATTAAACGCTTTTTCTGGCCTTAAATTCATGATATTTGATGAGCGAAAAATGTGTTTACACTGATTGCTAGATTATAATCAGTGAATATACTCCTGGTTTTCTCCGTTTTCGTGATATTTTCAATTCATATTATTGTTGAAGTGTTTTATCATATCATTTGATAAATATATTTAATATCAAATAGTTTTTCAATAAAATTCAATTATCAGTGAATTTGGCGATTAGTTCAGCGAAGAAGTGGAGAAAAAGTCAATAAACCTGCAAATTGTGTTCATAAAAACCCATAGTTAACGAAGATTTTTAATGAATTTCTAATACAAAGCCGTGTTTTACCCGTTTTTCAATAACAAACTCATCTATTGAACGTAAAAATTTCCATTTTTACCAATTATGGGACTATTATTTTCAAGGCTATGGAGTTATTTCACCCACGAAGGTATGCAAACATAATCAGGGCTGTTTATTCAGCCACAATATCGATTCATTAATAATTGACCTTGTCACTTATTTAATTGAGCAGAACATAAACTAGTGATTATTGGTTTAGACAACGCGGGAAAGACTACTATTTTATACCAATTGTGAGTAATTTTCGACTATTTTTCTGTAAATTTACCGAAAACTTACCCCAAGAATAACCTCAGAGGTGTTCAACGGGGGTTCAAACCCCTCCCTCTTGAAAATAACGCTTAATTTTATGCTCTTTTTTGCCAAATCCCAAGAATTTTTGGACACCAAAGCTGTTCAATACAGACGACGACCCTTTCCCTTGAAATTTACCGTTAATTTTGCCCTTATTTTCGGGTTAGACCTTAAATTCTTGGGAAACCAGAGCTGTTCAATACGGGGGACAAACCCTACCATTAAATATATTTTCGGGAAATTCAATAAAAATTCCCAAAATTCTGTAACACCAGAGATGTGCCCAAAAAGAGCCACAAATTTTGAGCTCAAAATTTAACCGAAAAACATGTCATATATTCACAGTTTAATGGAAGAAGTGGTCCACACGTCGCCAACCCTGGGCTCAAACGTGGAGGAAGTCGTCTGGAAGAACATCCATTTTGTGATGTGGGACTTGGGTGGCCAGGAGTCGATCAGACAGGGCTGGCAGACCTACTACGCCAACACTGAGTTCATAATTCTGGTCATCGACAGCACAGACAGGGAACGGATATCCATTAGTAAAGAAGAGTTGTGGCGAATGCTCTCCCACGAGGACCTCCGGAAGGCCGGTGTCTTAATCTACGCCAACAAACAGGACGTCAAGGGATGTATGACCGCCGCACAGATATCGAAGGAACTGAATCTGACCGCCATTAAGAAGCATAAGTGGCAGATCCAGGCCTGTTGTGCCCTCACAGGCGAGGGGTAAACAACCCGTACTGACCCCTGTGTCTCATTTCTGACCCTGCTTCTTTTTTTTCTATAGCCTCTATCAGGGCTTAGAATGGATTGTCTCCCAATTAAAGAGCCGCCACTGACTCCACGTTCATCAGACACGACATCCGACCGACACATCCAATACTCTATTGAAATAAACACTAATATATCGTTAATGTGAAGACTGGGACCAAGAATTCCGTTCACTCTTTCGGTAAATGAGTGGAAATTGATTTTCAAAAACAAATTGATATTAATTTGAGACGAAATCCATGTTTTTCCGGCTATTCTAGTGTTTAAACCTGGAATTCATTACTTATTTTCGACATTAGATTCAGATATATATCAATCAAACGATTATTTTCAGAGTTTTATTCGTTTTTATGTAAAATAATTCAAAAATTCATTCAAAACTTCATTTTATTCAAACAATTTTACACTTGTTTTCGCCTTTTCTTCAGCCGAATAGACATTAAGTTTTCGGTCATTAAATCCATTCATTGACCGAAACAGTGGTTCACATAAAACATAATTTCTGTCAATTGATGTCTTACTGTCTGTGATTGAAATTTGTTGACACAAAAGGTGTTATTTTCACCCAAAAGTCGCTTCACTTTAACGATATATTTCTGTAAATAAATTATTTTATGAATAAATTTATTTGTTTTTTATATTAAAAAAAAGTGTTTATTCTGTGCGCATAATAATAGAGAAAGTCATTCAACTTTAAGCCCGGGTAAGAATATAACCAATCAGCAGGATAATTTGCAAAATTTCCAAATGAGCAAGGTTAAAAATCAAGAGGAATTCGAACAAAATTCTCTTTCAATATAAATAATTCAAGAATTGATTCTGAGTTCAGTCAAAGGTTTTTCTCATTTAAATTTCAACTTGGTCAAAAACACAAATATACACCATGATAACTCCAACAAAACTACCATGATAAAATATTCGTTACATAACTAGATCATTTATAATCAAGTTTAGAATAGTTGATAAAATTTGATACTTTTTGTTTGTGTTATCATCGTTTCCATCGCAACAAAATGATAAGACCTTGATAAAACTAATATAAACAGAAGTAATTAATATTTTAGAGTAGTTATCAAGTTATCAAGCTCATTTAGTACTCATTAATTGAGTTGAGTGTGAATTATGCCTCTAATAAACCACTCATTAAATATCGATAACTCGATAGGCTATCCATTCGGCCTACAATTCAAACTGAACCAGGTATTGAAGACTGGCCATAAGAGCCAGGTCAAATTACTCAGAAGTGAAGACCAGAATGTCTTCTATGGCTTATTCGATGCCAATGACGTCGACTTCGAGATAATTGTTGACAACAAGTCTTGTGATAAGAATTTTGGTATTGAATTGAATTTCGAAAACAAAGTCCTGAAGAAGTATTACATCAGAAGTGGACAGAAGGGTGTTCTCAATGTGTTGGACAGCAGTGGAAGGAAACTCCACTTCAATAAAAGCATGAACGAGCATGGTGAACAGTTATCAAGCACAAATTACGAAGAGGAGGCCATTAATTGCTCACGAATTCAATTCAATGTTGAAGTCGGAAAGTGTGCCGAAAATCAAGAACTTATGGATTTCCCCACAACTGGTAAATGGATCAACATTTTCATCAAATTTGAGGGGAAAGCCATTCCTCTTACAATCAATTCAGCATGCACAATTCTGAATGTTGTTGAAATGCTGAGAACCAAGGGTGAAGTGATAAATAAAACATCGGATCATTACATACTTATTTTGAAGGGAAAGCCATTGATGGGAGACAATACCCTTGATGAATTTGGGGTTGAGGATGGCTCAACACTATTTGTACCAAGAACAATTACTATTGGATCAACATCGAGGCAATTATCGGAGCAAACTGACCAACATTTTGATATTCTCTCACAGATTAATGACCAGGAATTCGAAGCTTCAAAAGAGTTTAAAATTATTTCATTTGCTATTGAATTGAAAACTAAAACAATTTATTCATTGGAGTAATAAAAATATATTTTATTTTGAACCTGGGCAATTATTTGGTTAAAGAAATGAATAATTTCACGATGAATGCGCATAAATCTAGATTCTAGATGTTTATACGACTCTTCAAATAACCTTGGCTATAAAATATTACTCATAATATTTTAATCAATTTGTTTATAATAATGAGTCACTAAACCGTCTGGAAATGCAATTTATCACTAATAAGAGCAGTTATCTAAGGTTTCTATAGTAACAAGATGAAATTTCGGCAAAAACTGACCGATTAAATGAATATAAGCTATTCATCAGTTTTTCAATATCTTTGAAAAACAATTTTCATCATAAGTCTGAAACATTTCCAGTTATTTGAGGCGAAACTCTTTCCATTGAATTGACTTCTATTGAAAAACAACCTTGTTCAATAATAATGGCAGTAATTAAGCCAGCAATAATTGAAAACAGTGCCGTAGGCTTTGAATTTGGTCTACAATTCAAACTAAGACAGGTCTTAAGTGATGGCAACAGATCTGAGGTAAGAATGATTAGAGGCGACAGAGAAGACGTCTTCTATGGTCTGTTCGATGAACAAGACATCGATTTTGAGGTAATTGTCGACAACCAGTCTTCGGCTCAGAATATTCTGTTCAAACTTAACATTGAAAACAAAGAACAGAAAAGTTATTACATTAAGAGTCGAGAGAAGAGTGTCCTCAAAGCTCTTGAAACCAATGGAAGGCACCTGCACTTTGTCAGCCAGGAGACTGAGCCTGGTAAAACACTGGTGGCCATGAGTGCAGACAAGAATAACATGAGTTACGAAGAGGCGGCCATCAGGTACTCACGAATTGGATTCAATGTTGAAATTGAGAAACCAAAGGATATGACCCGAGGACAGGCCTTTTCCACCGATGATAAGATTGACATTTTCATCAGAACAAGGACCAAGACAAGTCTAATATCTCTTAGTTTATCATGCACAGTTGAGCAAGTCAAGACTGTCGTGATGAACAAATTTGGTATCAATTCAAATTGTTCAAGCTTAATTTGGAAGGGAACGACATTACGAGAGTCTCAAACACTCAGCCAATTAGGTGTTCCCAACGGGGATACTATTTGGGTGGCACAGCTTTATGGAGGGACAGACGATTGTGCTGAATTCGATTGCCCAAGCACAAGCCTTGAATCTCAAACCAAGAATTCTTTTGGCTCTTCAAATCAACTTGGTTTGCCTAGACAAATTAATACTAGATATTACGACATATATTCTGATCCTGAGCCCACTGGCGAGAGAGGGGTCGTCTGTTTTGGCCAACAAACAGATCAACGGTTTGAAACTTATCGTGGATTTGAAGCCTCGCCTGAGTTCCGGATAAAGTCCTTTACTATTGAGTTACGAATGAAACCCAAATACTCTTTGAATTAAACTTTTGTTTTCAAAATATTTTTAACTTTTTTTTATTCAAATAATTATTAATTATTAAAATAAACTATTATTGATATCATGGTTTTTAAACTGTTAAAAAAATGTTCCAGTTAATTTTATTTCGTATGCCTTCTTCAGTCACTGATGAATAAACAAGTTTTTAATTTTGGAATGAATTTGAATTATCTAAGCAAGCTTAATTTTCTTTTCAAACAATTATTACAAAATTAATTCAATATAAATAATTGTTTTTAATCAAGCACATTTAATAGAGAATGTGGATTTATATTATTTTTACATATTTTCACCCGGATTAAAATCGCTGAATTATATAAACTTTCAGGTCAACCATAAACGCCAAGAATCAATTCGCAATTTAATGATTAATTATAAAAACATATGTTTTGTGAAAAAAGGAAACCATTGAATGAAATTCATTTTTTGCGAAATGTTTTCAATTATTTTCGTATCAATTCTTATAATAAATATATTCTGTGTTCACATATTTGAGGCAAGAATTTTGGAGACGGAGTCGAAAAAGGAAAGTCGTGTTTTACCAATCAAACAGAATAAAGATCAGGATCAAAATTTTGGGACAATTCCTATTAATTTAAGGGTTGCACCACTTAAAGCAAAGCATCATTATTATCATCAATTTAATGAAAATGTTTCCAAGGTATTTTTCGTATTCACAAATTCTATAATTATTTAAAATTTTTATTTAAACAATTTATTAAATACTCAGATAATAAAAACCACATCTGGTTTAGTGAAGGGAAACACTATTCATGTGTTGAATAAGACAATTGACGAATATATAGGCATTCCTTA
>JAQGBD010001553.1:0-15084 GCA_034698165.1 Punctoribates punctum | reverse complement strand
GTCGAGGTCTAGTTCAACTTTTATTTGGTGATTTTTGTGTTGTTATTTTCCATGTAAAACTTTATAAAATTATATATGACCAACTCTGGTACTCAATTGATCATGATCATTGATCATGCTCTGCAGAAAAGTGGTTTTTAAGTAGAGTCAATTTGATAACTGAGTGCCAATCAGTGAATGATGTAAATATGAGCATGTCAATTTATTAGCAGTGATGAGGACGGGGCTCGATTGACTTTGATAAGGAGTCCAAAAAATTTGTCCCAGAGCCTTCAGAAAAAAAAGAGGAGTGGGTCGTCTCGAAAAAATTTTAGGCGGTCCCATCCAGCTAAAAATCTAGGGTAGATTTACCCTATTCACCCCCTTCACAATCACTGATATATTAGGACATAATAGATGTTAGCATATTAGCATGTTCACTTTAGTGAAGTCTCGAAGTGACGGCGCGTTTATCACGTGATCGCTCTCTGTTTGGTAAACAAAGCGTTAAACAATTTTTTTTATTGTTTTTCTTCTATGAGTTCCGCTCAAAATGGATTCACAAGAGTTCGAAGATATGGAAGATATTAATGACGACAACAATGAGACAAAAATTGTCTTTAAGACCAATATTATGAGAAGTGAGACCCAAATAAGTGAAGAAGATTTACACTCTTTGTATCACTCGTTTGACATCGACTTTAATGAAATTAACCGAAAGTATAGTTTGTGGCGCTTTGAGGTCATTCACATTCGGGGCGTTCAGGACATGAGTTCCGAAGATGTTCTCAAATATTTTGAAGACTTTGAGCCCAATTCTATAGAATGGGTTAACGACCTCTCGTGTAATGTAGTATTCAGTGATCACAAATCGGCGGCAATTGCTTTGAAGGCTCTGACCACTGCTCTCGTCGTTAAAATGAGTAAATATATTGTCGACAGTTCTCTTGGTATCGAAGTGATTGACGCCGATTCCCTTCCGGTGCCGATTCCACCCCAATTCCGATGGAGATTAGGAAAGTCTGTTAATAAATCAAAGGCTTTACTCTTAAGATTTGCCACAAACAAAGACAAGAAGATGAGCGGCGCTCGTCCTCTGAGTCAATACTACGCCAAATATGGTGTACCCGAAAATATATCTGAAGAGATACCTAATTCTGAGCGCAAACGTCGGTATAATTCAAATGAATTGACTGACAACAGAACCGACACTATTATCGATTGGAAAACTAAACGCTTCCGTATGAGAGCTGACGACGAAGAACTCAAATCAATTCAAAGTCGACTCATACCTAAAGTGAAGGCCAAAGAAGAATACGTTGAGAGGCCTCGAAAATCAATTTGGGATCGACTCGACAATAATTCTTCGGGTAATAACTTGGCCTCAGCCGCAGACACTGACGTACTTCAGATTGCTTTCGATAACAAAACCAATCGGAGGAAAATTTGGAGACAAAGCCCTCTCTCTTCCAGTGTTTCAATGAGTCAGAGCTATAAAAATGTTTTCGACAAAAAGGATTTGAGAACCAAATTAAGAAAAAACTCGTTTTAAATCCATTTCTCAGTTCTTTGAAATTCTTTAAATCAAAACTCAAATCAATTCTTTTCTTTTGAATAAAAATCATTAAACTATAGTTTTGTTTGACTTTTAAATACAATAATTTGAATAATTATTCCTAACTTTCCTTTTGTGCTGAGCTTTACTCAAATCATTTAACACATTTGAAAGACTGTCTTATAAGCAAATAATCTGCAAATTGTAATCAAATTGAAACTAATTTTATTTGGGTTTTTGTTGTGGTGTTCCATAGGGAAGGTCTAAGGTTCCAAGATTATGAGGAACTTCAATACTTGGCAAATATCCAGTTATTATTCCGGAAGCGATAGTCTTCGAGTGTTCTCTTATGGTGAATGACTGTCCGATTTTCACATACATTCCGAACTGTAGTGTCAAATGAACTTTTGAATGGTCTCCAGGCATAAGGATTCCGCCCTCTTCTTGAGGAACGTCAATGCGAGCGCCGCCACTCCACGTCCGACTAAATATTTGTTGGATAAATCGGTTAGAAATGGGTCGATCCCTCCCTCCCTCTCCGGTTGAGATCAAATACAAATCAGCTTCGAATCTGTTATTTAAGACCAAAGAGGATGGTTTGCAAACAGACATTCCTCTCTCGATCTTAATTCCCGTCGATTTGATTCCTTAAATTAGTTTAAAAATGAGTTTAATCAATGACTCGATAAAAAGGGCGGAACCTCTGCAGAGAAGGCCGACGTGATCTCCCGCCTGACAACTGGGCACCGATCGACCTAAACATCCATTTATTTTAATTACGTTTATTGAGTCTTAAAATAACTTCTCACCAAACATATGGATATCAGTGGCGGCGCTTTTGATCACCTGATCCCAACCTATTATCTCAATTGGCTCTCCTCTGGATATGACACCTCTTTCCACTGTTCCAATACAGACCGTTCCCCGACCTGTTATTGTTAAACAACTTTCAACGGGCATAACGAAAGGTGAGGTCACATCTCTTTCTGGGAGCGTTATGTAAGAATCTAATTGATCCAGGAGACTAATTATGGAGGGCTGACCCAATTCAGATTTATCGCCATTTAGTGCCAAAAGAGCTGAACCGAAAACAAAAGGAGTGTTGTCTCCATCGAAGCCATAATTACACAATAATTCTCTTATTTCTATTTCAACCAATTCTTTGACCTCTTCGTCGATGAGATCACATTTATTGACGTAAACAACAATTTTATTGATTCCGATTTGTTTGCTTAACATCAGGTGTTCTCTGGTTTGAGGCATTTGTCCCTCACTTCCGGCCACTACAAGTATGGCGCCATCCATTTGGGAAGTGCCACAAATCATATTCTTCACATAATCCCTATGCCCGGGACAGTCTGTGTGGGCGTAATGTCTCTGTTTAGTCATGTATTCCACGTGCGAAGCATTAATGGTAACCCCTCTTAGCTGTTCCTCCGGAGCCTTATCGATGTCATCAAATGAGACATATTTTGAGAATCCAGAGTCGGCACACACTTTGGTGATGGCAGAGGTGAGAGTAGTTTTACCATGGTCTACATGACCTATTGTTCCGATGTTTACATGAGTTTTGCCGGAAATCACATTCTTTGACTTTAGAGTCTTCGGGTTTATTACATTTTCCATCGATTTTGTTGAAAGATTTTTATAAATGACATCAATTTTTAAGGTATTTGTAGAATGAAGTAAACTATTTTTTAGAGACGAGACTCTGATTAAGTGTTTTATTAACATTTTGGTGATTTTGGTTAAAAACTTCTTAAATGTTAAATCAGATGAGAGACAGACAGAGAGAGAGCGCATGTCTTCACACAATTGTAAACAAACATTGAGATGAAAACACGCTTTTCCTCAAAAAGTAAACAAAACATTGAAAACAAATCTTTAATTTGTTTTAAATTTTAAATAAATTTAAATTCATTTACGGTTTACATAAATGAAGCGAAAAATATACTTATTTTATAATTCTTTGCTCTTATTATGGATTTGTTTGATGTATGCGATCGGTGTTTGGCTTTTCTCCAATGGATTTCTTCTAATCCGAAAACCAATCGAAAGGAAGAGTTCTTGTCATCAGTCGGACCACTCTTTGCTTTCGACCACCGATTCAGTTGTGATGAGTAAAACTCCCGGATGTGGTTTCGCTAATCAATATGATAGGGCTGTCCTCTTATTGATCGACGAACTTGTTTTTGATTTTGAATCTAAGAACAGAACCGTTGACTCGAATGAAAGCAATGAAAACCTCTTTTATTTAATTCATAACATTTATAACAAGTATTCAAATGAGTCGAAAATTTTCAAACTCTCGGAAATGCCTTCACTTTCATCGACACAAACTCTCAGATCACTAATAAGCGGTGGTTTGCAGACATTCCTCGAAGTGAACACCAATTTCAGACCAAATGACTTTATTGAAGACAATTTATTAAATCAATTGAATTCTAAGTCCAAAAGAATCACTTTATTGGCCGACAGGTCTCTAAACTCTTCGAATTTCATACATTTGTTCGACAAAACCTTTTATTTCAGTCCAGACTCAGAGGTAAGTCATTTAATTACTGGTAATTGGTCTAAATAAACTAATTGAGCATGATAACTTATTAGTAACTTCAATCTTGTTAACTCTCTAAATTTTATTCGAAAAAATTGTCTGAAATCTATTCAAATCTTTAAAAGGTTAAGGATTTGCACAAATTGTTTGTAAAAGAGTTGGAATCGAGTGAATGGGATCTTCTTATTTCACAAATTCCTAATATCTCTCGTTTCCAACAAATCTATGGCTTTAAACACAAGAAAACAATGAATCAATTGAAGCAAATCTATCGCTTAATAGAAGATACGATTTCTGTGGTCAACAAAGACAACAAAACCATTTTATTCCTAATCTCCGACTCATCCGATCGAAAAATTTTGGATTCACTGCCAAATAGCTCTTCGTTTGTTCTTAGTTTTAGTTCACAGAAATTATCTTCAATTGAGGTAAGACTAAAAATAAGAAGACAGCGCTAGTAGAGTATTAATAGCACCAAATTAGGCCTAACATTGGAATTACTCTTTAATTTAAGAATATCAAGAACTCTACCCCTCCTAACCCCCACTTTCTTATCTTAAAGATAATTATAGAATATTCTGACATTTTTCTTGTTATAACAGAAATCTTTTGGAGCGGTCAAGAAAATAGATTTGGTGCCCACCCTTTCCCTTCTTTTAGGTATTCCCATACCATTTTCCAATATGGGAAAAGTGATGAGTTCTTTGTTTGAATTTCCTATGGATTGTCAAAAATTGAAGCCGACTCCAGAGTTTGTGTGTCACCAGGATATCAGTGAAATCCAATCTCTATGGACGAGCATATCTGCGCTCAGAATAAATGTCGCGCAAATCCAAAGATATGTCTCTCAAAGCACTTTTGTGTTACCGAATATCATTCAAAGACAATTAGAAGAACTTCTGGAACGATATGACAGAAATTGGGTTCTATTGAATCACATTCCAAGTGATGACAAATTGAAAACAATCAGATCTCTGGAAGAGCTGCGGAATAATTACGATCACTATATATGTCAGCTCACAAATCATCTTAATATTAATTTCATGACTTTTGAAACCCGATTCCTATGGAGTGGACTCATTGTCTTATTCTTATCCTGTTTTGCAAACATTGCTTCGATTTGTTGTTTGGATTCACAACAAAATTTGATAAACTTTTGTTCAAAAGCAATAATCGGTGGTTTGATGGGCGCCCTCACGGCTAACCTGATCCGAGTGATCAACTTTTCATTCCACGAGCAAAGTGTTAACGACATTCTCTTCCTGAGTGCTGTCACTTCCATTGCTATGTCTGTCGGCTCTGTATTTGTTCCTAAATTGATATCATTTTTGAACAAAAATCGTCCGAATTATGTCTCAAAACTAATTTATAAAAATCTGATGACATTTGAGTTCATATTAATAACTCTTTTGATTTTATTCTTAATTTCTTTCTCAAAAGCGTTTATCAAAAGCGAGGAAATTACTATTAATTTCATATTTCAATCGCTTCTTATTCTATATTTATTTGATATAAATTTGTCTTCAATTAAGTCAACTAAAAATAGAAAACTTATAGCTTTGATGAGTTTATCTCTGATCCTATTAAGCCGTTTGTCTAAAGAAGTGCATCGATGTAATGAAAACAACTCTTTTTGTCCAAATATTGGTTCCGTTTTTCTCACTTTCATATCAAACGATTTCCTGTTTTCCACATTATTTTCAATTTTCTCTCTGTTTTTAATATTGTATTCTCTGAATGAATACCAAATTTCGGAAAAATTAAGTCTTTCGAACATTTTCTCTAAATATCTGATAGTTTTGAGTACTTTATCCATTTGCGGTCATTTGTGTCTATCTGTTGCCAATCCGTTGACAATAGAGAAGCTCTTATTGGGAAATGAGTTGAGTGTCGCCAAAACAGTTCTCTCTTCAAATCTAATACTAATTATTCTATTATTTGTATTTCCCCTTCAAATTGATTCTCAAAAATATCCGAATTCCTCAAAACGTCTCTATATTTCGATATTGTTTTTATGTTTGAGTTCTTTAAATTCATTACTCCTATTGAGTGATCAAATCTCTAACTTCAGTCTTATTTTGTTTTGCATTTTTGCGTCCATTTATTCAAATCTTTTGAGTAAATTTGATTCGGATAACAGTTTTGTTACAATAATACTCTGGTATTTGATGACAAGCAATGCATTCTTCACTACCGGTCACTACTATTCAATAGACTCGATTCCGTCTGATATTCTGTTCACATCTAAGAGCACAAACTTCTGGACATTCATTACCCCGGTAAGTATCACTTGTTTTCAAGCATATCTTTATTGCAATAATTAGATATTTTGATATTTTTCCTCAAAATTATAGATCATTTTTAAAATGAACTCCAATTGGATTTTAAGTGGAATATCTTCGCCGCTATTTATCGCCAGAAATTCAATTCAAGAAAAAGAATATTTTTGGAAATCGTTTGCAAATAATTTATTGAAATATATATTTTTGAGCGGTTTTTCAGTGAGTACTTCACTAAACATTTTCTGCAATTATTTTATAATAATTTTTGTTTTCTCTCTTCATTTGAATCTTTTATTTATGCAATTCTTTCCTTTGAAGGTATCTATGAGTGCATTGTCTTCATCTCTATTGAGAAATGATTTTATGGTTTGGAGAATATATGGTTTGAGACTTATTTATCAAATGATTTGTTTATTAATTACTTTAATCACAGTTTGTTTCGTATATTTATTTAGTCTCAGAGTTTACTTGTATTCCAATTAATATATTTAATGAAATTTTTAGTCCTTTTATTAGTCATTTAATAAAATATTTATCAATTTTACTAAAAAAATAAACAAATTTTAAACAATTATTGTTTGGAAGTTCTTTTGGTTTAAAAGTGTATAAAAGTGTAGACCTCTTCACTCAGTCTTCACTAAGAAATGATTACTTCGAAAGTCAATCAAAAATTAACGATTCAAACGATTTGTTGCATTGCTTTCAAATCGGGTGATATTCTAAAGGGAGAGTCCGTACACTTCCTGAGCTCATCCAAACTGATATCCTCTGCGATTTCAATTAGATTGAGTCCGTTCTCCACTTTGAATACCGCTTTTTCAGTGATAATCATATGAACGCACTTTTTTCCAGTAACGGGAAGAGTACAGGACTTGACAATCTTCGGTTCGCCATTTTTGTTGTTGTGTTCCATCGTTATTATCACTTTAGTACCCGCTATGAACGAAGAGACCAAATCCATGGCTCCGCCCATACCTATGAATAATTGGAAATCCAAATCTGTATTAACTGATTGATTGAATCTTCAGATTTGATACCCTATTAAAGAAAACAATTTTCAATACACGAAAGAAGACAATAATTGAAGACAAACCTTAACAAGTTTTCCGGGAATCATCCAATTGGCCAAATCTCCCGTTTCTGAGACCTGAGTAAAACATTGATTAAAATAATATTCTATAACATTAGAGTTAAGTGGAGTAGACCTCCATCGCCCCCAACATCGTTACGTCCAAATGTCCGCCACGAATGATAGCAAACGACTCGTCTGATCCAAAGAAAGAGCCACCGGGAAGGACAGTGACAGTCTCCTTACCAGCATTGATCAGATCAGGATCCACTTCACTCTCAAGAGGATAGGGACCCATTCCTTACATAACAAACGATTGGAATAATAATAAAAATTAGTTGAAATCAATGAATATATACCGAGAATTCCATTTTCACTGTGAAAGTTGACCCGAACCTCTTTTGGGACATATTTAGTGACCATTACTGGTATTCCGACCCCTAAGTTGACAGTCATTCCATCTTTCAATTCAAGGGCCGCTCTTTTCACTATTCTGTTCCTCAAATCTATTGCTTTGGAATCTTTCAAATCAGAGTCTTTCGACTCTTTCCTAACAACTCTTTTCTCTATTTTTTTAATGAATTCCTTTCCTTTGAAGAAATTGTCGACAAAAATGGAGGGCACGTGTATCTGCTCGGGAGGAATGTCTCCGACTTCAACGATCTCCTCGACCTCAACGATTGTGAAGTCGGCCGCTTTGCACATAACTGGATTGAAATTGGAAGCCGTTCTTCTGAACAGTAAATTACCGGCTCTGTCCGCTTTCCAGGCCTTCACTAAAGCAAAGTCGGCCCCAATCGCCTCTTCCATCACATAATGTTTTCCATCGAAAACTCGTTCCTCTTTTGCTGAGCTCTTTAGAGCCACTGATTTATCACTATTGTACTTAACGGGAGCGCCTCCTAAATGAATGAGAGTATTGTGTCCGGTGGGGGTGAAAAAGGCTGGAATTCCGGCGGCTTTGGCTCTGATTCTCTCAGCGAGAGTTCCCTGGGGCACAAACTCCAACTCTAGATCTCCGGAGAGAAACTGTCGCTCAAACTCTTTGTTTTCGCCGACATATGAAGAAATCATTCTTTTTATTTGTTTGTTTTTGAGGAGTAATCCGAGTCCGAAGTCAACGACACCGGCGTTGTTACTGATTATAGTCAAATCCTTTATTGCCTTCTTCTCTAGCGTTGAGATGCAGTTCTCGGGTATCCCACAGAGACCAAAACCCCCGACCATTATGCGGGACCCGTTATTCACGTCTTTCATGGCCTCTGAGACATCGGAACAGAGCTTTGCATTTCTCACTGAAGAGGAACTCAAATGTCTCCCAATTAGACACAATTGAGATATTGTTTTGATTTTGGGTACTTTATTGAAGTAGAGTATCATGCTCATTCTTATTATCACTCTTAACCATTCAATAAATTCTTGTATTTCAATGAATTTATCAAAATTTGAATAATTTCGATGATTTGTTAATAAATTAACGATAATTTGGTATACTTTCCGACAGACGTCACATTGAATGCCAACTATTATCTGATTTTAATGACGCCTTAGAGCTGAAGGTCTGTGTCTTCGTCGATGTCATCAAAGGTTTCAATTTTTAAAATTCTTCTAATTTTTGGAACAATTGTTGAAAACATAACTCAAGTGATAAACAATTATTACGTAAACAGAGTTTACCAAAAGGGCTCTCATTTTCTCTCATTTTCTCTCATTTTCTCTCATTTTCTCTCATTTTCTCTCATTTTCTTCAAATTCCTTGAATTTCACGAATACTTAATATTTGACTGAAATTAAAAAAGAAATTTCACATCAAAACTAAATAAAACGATATAAAGACTCGTATAAAATAAGCAAGGTTATTATTATAAATCGCGAGTGGCACACATTGATAGCCCCCTTAAACTCTGTTTAAGGGCACATTTCATAGGGATGTGTTTTTCTATCTAAAGGAGGCGTCGTACCCGTAACCCCACATATTACACATCAAAATATTCAGAAAAATTCACAGCTAATAATCATCTTGCTAAAATTAATCCATCTACCCCCAAAAACAAGAATAAATTCTTTTACCTATTTGTCGTGATTATGAACGGATTCGATCCAATGGTCTTCAATAATAAATAGATATTTGCGAATACTAATATCCAATTGACCATGGCACATTTTGCCGATTTCCCCCAAATAATTGGATATCTAACGATTGGCGGAAACTTTTGAATCAAATTTCGGACGTAATTTTTGGACAAAACGGAGGGTTCACCATGTTATTTTTTTCAAAAATTTGAAAGATATTTAATTGAGTTCAATATACTGAAAAAATAATTTAAATACAATTAAAACCAAAGAAAATATCTAGGTAAAACCAAATTCAAGTCAGAAAATTGTTTGGCATTTTCATGTTTTCTCTATGAGAAAAATACATGGTAAAATTTTCAGAAAAAATTAACTTTTTTAATCAAGGAATGTAACAAAATGTTTATTCACCTGGCTCTTTTCATAATTGAAAACTAATAAGAGGTTAATAGATTATATGGATCAGTAAAAATATCCTCAGATTTTTATTTATAATTAGAGAAATGACCAAGATTCTAATATAAGTGCCTGCCAAAACATTATCTGAAGCGTCATGGTAAAAATTCTAAATCTCATGCCCAAGTATATTAATCATTGTTTTCAAATTGGAAATAAATTAATTGAATATTGGCTTAAATCATGTGAAAATTTTGTTGAATTTAACTATCAATTGAATAAAAAAAAAAAATAAACAAATCAAAAATGATTCAAAAGTTTCCGCCAAACTTTAATTGAAGTTCATTTAATTGGAGCTCTGGGTTCCTAATATGCGATACCCTTCTGAATGGGGGGTACTATAAGTTTTATCAAATTGGGAACCCCTCTAATTATATCCAATAATTGACCAAAAGTTGAAAAATGAATTTCATAGTGATTTGAATAAAAGTAAAATGAGACAGGTCAACTTGATGATTTCATTCTCACATCTATGACAGTATAGTTCCAAATAACGTTGAACCTTGAACACTTTCATATGATAGAAATTGACAGATAAATTGTTTATGAAACCATTACTTTTTTAATTTTACCTCGAATATGAGCAAGCTCAGTTAAACACTACAGGTATACCTCTAACATTTTTGCTGAAATTGTTGGACATAACAATTTTAAATTCAAAATTTGAAATATATTTTATATTTAATTATTAGTAAATCATAATATTTAACCATTTATATTGAAGCGTTAAGAGTATAGCCTTGCTCAATTCTAAAGGAAAGAGTAAAACAATTACGTATAACAAAAGTAAAACAACAGTAATAGAATTTCGATTACAAGTGTTTCTTCCTTTTGATAATCACTTGAATCCTGAGCTTTAAACTGCAACAATTGTTCTAGGACCTATAGATTTATGTATTTATGTATTTCTATGCATTCCATATATTGGATGAAAATTTGAATAATTTCTCTAATTTATTGAATTTTTGTAAATAACTTATTGATTGTAAAATATTTATAAAAATGAATTTTCAAAGTTTTAATACTCAAAAGTCTATTACTCAACAAATGATTTACTACTTGAGAGTCGATTACGTGATTTTAGACACAACTGCTAATAGAGTGTATACGTGTGTAGATATCCTTGATCATTGATCACTTATCAATTTCGAACGATTCCTAATCAATACTTTTAGTTTCTCTATAGTATAGAGTTTATACAATTCTGTATAATCGGTAAATACAGTGTAAAAAAGGAACTGATTTTAAGGGAAGACTTCAGATGGATCTGTCATATGGTTAATGTTCTGCAAATAATAATAGGATAGACTGGACTTAAGCCCATAAACTTGAAATAACTCACTTCTTATAACTGAACCTCAGTTGGAGAGAGGAGTGTCCTCTTTGATGGTCGTGTCGTCCCTGCAGTGAATTCACGAGTTTTCACGCATTACTCAACTTTGAAAGCTTTGAAAACTTTTGGAACCAATTTTTGAGAAATTATTTGAGTTATGATAACTTATCGACAAAATTCAAACCACAAAACGATTGTCAATTGAATCATGAGATTTAAAATTACGATTAAATTGTTTTCAATCACTTAATAATGAAATTATTCACTGCTTTTGAAATATTGTTAACTTTTTTGTCAATTTGTTGTCATCGGTCTAACTGTTCGCGATGTGAAATTGCTAGAACCAAATGCGCCTACAGGTAATCACAACTAATCTTTTATATTTTTATTCTTAAAGAAAGTTCTGGATCTTTTACCTATTTTTGTGTCTCATTTTTTAATAATTTCTAATTTGAAAATTGAATTGTTTGAAGAATGGGGTGTGGAATGAGTTTGCACGGGTATATGGTTGACTGCGCCGACCTCATCGCTGGCCGAACAAACAAGTGTCAGCCCGCGTGTCAGCGCGCCCTCATTGCTCTGACCAGTACTGAAGAGGGTCAGGAACTAATTGATTGTGAGTGTGATGGCTCCAAATTTTGTGAATTGAACAAGGAGAGAATTCAAGTGTGCAGAGCATCAGTATTTGCCGCTTTGGAAGAGGGCTCAGTAGTGTCCTGTTCTACGGCGCGATGGATCTGTATGGCCGACTCTGTTTGCAGTACTGCTCTTGACTTTTATCATCGGTTTTGTCGGGGACTATTCCATGGCCGCCGGTGTACTCCCCGGTGCAATAATAGTCTGTCCATTTTGGACCGACAGGTAAAAGCAGCCAAACTTCGAACCTGTTTTTGTGAGGGAAGTGAGGACTTTCCCTGTCAGCGCATTCAGGATAATACACGCAAACTATGTTTTGGACAACATTTAGATCTCGGCGTCGATGACACAGAAGACAATGAAATCAATATTTTAGGGCAAAGAGTGATGTCTTCAGCCCTCAAACCAAAGACTAATAAAGTTATGGTTTTTATTACTTTATTTCTTTTGAGTGTTTTCACCGACAGATAAATTTATTAGACTTGAGGCCAATCTGTAAGTGTTATGATTCACATTTAGAAGACTGAGTGAACCCATTGGTGACCCCAACCATCTCTGATATACCGAAATTTCCGAACCCTTGTTGGCGCCAAACATACAGTTATCCATCTTTTGCTGACAGTCTTCGTTAGGCTTTCAAAGAGAGGAAAACATCTTAATTTCGAAACTCTCTAACCATAACGAAGCCTAAGTAGAGCTGACACACCTGTCCTATAAATTATAGGCCATTATATTTTAGCCAAAACTTGATCCTAAGGTGGTCCAGGGACAAACAAATTAGTTCATTTCATTGGACTTCGAGTGAAAATAATCTCAATTTTTATTTCAAATTCCGATCTTTGATAAAAAAAAGTATAAAAATATTTCGCCAAAAATATCAGTTTAGGCCATAAAAGGCAAAAAACGATTATTTCATATTTTCCACCAAGATCCACCCAATCCAAGAAATGAATTTTGAATCCTGGTTAAAATTTATTGAAAATCTCTTAATATATTAACGAAAGTATCCGTGCATTTGATTAAAAAGTTGCCGATTATTTCTCTCAAATTGAAACCAAATAAATTGATTATATTTTTTAGTGATTACTAAAAATATTTGCTAGTTTCAAATTTTGATGTTAAATCAAATTTTATATTAAGTTTTTGTATTATTTATTTATTTTGTAAATTATTTTGAAATTCATATAAAATCTGAATAAATATTTGTCACTCAAATGAATAATTGAAATCTATGTGAAATAATAAGTAATATAATAATCTCCTATTTGTTGGAAATTTCTTTAAAAAAGTATCAAAGTTTGAGAAAAGCCTCAGAAATGTGTCATTCCTTTAACCATTGCTTTAACGGTGTTTTTGATATTTTTGAGTTCCGTTATATTTGTTTAGTTGTCAACACATTTGAAGCGATTCTAAAGAATAAATGCCTACAAAGCAAAACAACCATAGAGTCTAGGCATAGACCCTGATCATAGACCGTAGACCATGGTTATGAAACAGAAAATGGTTGGTCTTCTCGTTGAAGAATTTAAGCCTAAAGTTTGGTGTTTAGTAAAAGAGAGATCAAAAGCTTATCTGAGATTAGACTGAGTGACAGTTTTTGTGTTGGAATCGAAACTAATTTCAAATTAAGTCATTTGCTTTGATTTTCTGCTAATTATTATGTTTGAGATAAATATTATAAATCAATTGAGTCGTAAATTAAAAAACGATTGCATTTTCTTTCGATAAAAAAAAGAGATTTAAAGTTTGATCGCTCGAAGAGTTAGCCTCAGAGTAAACCTTCAAAAAGCAAACTAATAGCGAATTCAAGTTTATTAAGACATCAAAATGTCGTTGGTTTGGAAGCCTCGGGGCTATTGAGGCGTACATGCCTTACATTGCCAAACAATGTAGCCATCAATTGATATTCAGGAGACGATGCTTTAGATTTTCACTTTAGATTTGGAGGGGATTGGAGGGGATTGGAGGGGATCTACAACTGAACGGAGAACTGGCGCACAACGAGTGTCGCCTTTCATGAACTTTATAACTAAACCAAAAGAAGTACTACAACTCTAATGAACACTAGATTTCTTACATATCATGGTTGGCCAACACTACACCCAACACATCACTCTCTTAACATTTTAGGAGCCAAACAACTATACAAACAATCAATTGTTAACTTATTTATTAATTTTTTTCAAACAGCTCAACATTGAAAATGAATTTAAGTTGATCATGGTCCAACCGAAATTAGAACTCAAAAATTCGAAAAATGATTTAACAAATGTATGTGATTTGAATTAAGCAAGGTTGGACAATCTAGTCATAGACAAAGTTCACTTAATGCGGGGAATTCGGTATTTTGTGGAACTCAAGTGAGACGAGACCAGCCCTGTGGTCATCCCTGTGGTCATCCCTGCATTGAGTGAATATGAAGCAAAACAGACGAATCTGAAATTGCAGTGAAAAATAGGAGAGCGTTAGTCGTCATTCCCACCCCTTAGGCCTCTTCCTCAGAATCTGTGGCTCGAAATCATTTGAGTGAAAACTTTTGAATAGTTTTTTCTTTACTCAAAAGAATAACTAATGGTTTGGTGAACATAAAAACTATAATATATGGAGGAAAAGGTGGGAATCAAAGCTTCATATATAATGACTGATGTCTTCATTTGAACTCTATTTTCAAAATTCAATCAAAAATGTGATGAAGGCTTCAAAAGAATTTTTAAATTAATGGTAACTTATGTTATATTTCACTCCATATCTCAATTATTTCTTTCATTTCTCACAAATTTTGTCAGATTTTGATTCGGTTTTAAATTTTCTGATTAATATCTTGAATACTAATCACTGGAATCTTGAAAAGTAAAAAATACACGAATTTTTGATAATTTTCTTGTAATTTGTTTAAAAACAAAATAAAAGATAGCTTTTTGGCACTCATTTACATCCAAAAGAAATATATTTTAATCATAACAAATAAAATAAATGATAATTAAACTCTTTTCACAGGTTTTCACACAAACATTAATATAGATTTAAGTCGGGTATTATGATATCTATCAAACAGAATGACTCGGATGGGACAGAGAGACACACAGAGAGACACACAGAGAGACACACAGAGAGACACACAGAGAGACACACAGAGAGACACACAGA
>JAQGBD010001552.1:0-15088 GCA_034698165.1 Punctoribates punctum | reverse complement strand
AAGGCAACACTTTTAAGCCGGCGCTCAACAAATCTCTTCGAAACTCTTAATGTATTTTAGACTAAAAACTGTTGACCCGATTGAGTCCAAACGATTTTCTAAGACTTTGAGGAAGAGTCGAACAGATCTCTTGTATTGAGAAATATGCTCTCAAAGTGATGACCCGTTGAGTCAAATACGTCTACAATCCACTGAACGATAACCCTTTGAGGTTGAGTTGTTCCCAATGGAAACGTTTCCACAGATATGGAAGTTATACACAAAAATCTTTGACCCGATTGAGTCCAAAAATGTCTTCAATTGACACCACTATAACCCGTTGAGGTTCTGCTGAATTTCACTTATAGTCTTTCAACTCAATCAACGATAACCCTTTGGGTTGATTTGCGCTAAATGTAGACACGATTGAGTCCAAAAATGGATGCCTTTGACTGACTGATAACCCGTTGAGGTTGTGCTGAAATTTAAAGGAGTCTTAAGACTTCATCGACCGAAATGTGGTCCAAATTAGAGCTCTTATCTCTACAAACATTCGGAGCGATTACTTTCTTTCCTCTATAGGAACAGTAATTCCATTCCTTCCTTTAAACAGAAGGTTTGAAACCTTTTTCTGTATCCCTTTCCATATCTCAGACTATCCATCTCTGCCAACAAAGAAGTGATTGACCCTTGAGTTGATCGGAAACGGCAACTCTCTTTCTTTGCTATCACTCCACCCAAGCCTCAGAGGTAAGACCAGACATCCAGTGCCACTTGGAAGCTGATCCCTCTTGTCCTCTGAGGTGGTATTCTTTCAGACAGTCTCCACTCCATTTCAGTCCTCAACGAAACCGAGTTATTCGTAATAATGTGTTTCGATGTCATCAGAGGTGTGACCACACATACAGTCGACGGCTTTGCCACTAACTTATCTGCCCCTCAGAGGTAAGACCAGACATCCAGTGCCACTTGGAAGCTGATCCCTCTTGTCCTCTGAGGTGGTATTTTTTCAGACTTTCTTCACTCCATATCCGTCTTCCTCTTGAAATCGAGTGATTTGTGATATTGTGTTTCGCTCTCATTAGAGGTGTGACCACACATACAGTCGACGGCTTTGCCACTAACTTATCTGCCCCTCAGAGGTAAGACCAGACTTCCAGTGCCACGTGATTGCTGACCCCTCTTGTCCTCTGAGGGAAATGCACTCATATATGGATCTCATTTGGTTGACCACATCTCCACCGTCTCCTCCAACAAAGTAGTTATTCTTGCGGTGATCGGAACCGGTGACTTTCGCTCTCTACCTCCACCCCACCCAACCTTCAGAGGTAAGACCAGACTTCCAGTGCCACTTGGAAGTTGACCCCTCTTGTCCTCTGAGGTGGGATTCTCTCAGTTCTTCTCCAAACTTAATCCGTCCTTCTCTTGAAACAAGGATTCGTATGATTGTGTTTCGATGTCGTCATCAGAACAGTGGCCACACATTCGAGTGACGACTCGAAGAGTATTCGATGGAATTATGATTATCTCGTATCCATCGTTAGATTTTCGGTCGACTTCTGCCCTCTCCACCCACTCCTCAGTGGTAAGACCAGTATTCCAGTGCCACTTGGAAACTGATCCCTCTTATCCACTGAGAGTGAGATTTGTCCGAAGAATTCTTGGAATTTGAAGATTGAATTGGTTTTGACTTTTTATTAATAAATTCTTAAAAATTTAAACAATTGTTTCCAGAATTTTATTAATTTGTAAAATAAATACTTTAATTGTTTAAAGAATTTATGATTTGATTTTTTTTTTTCAATTAATCATTAAATAAGTTTAAAATGATTTGACAAAAGATATTAGTTTTATATAAGTGTGGGAATAGTGGAACACTTCCACCCAATAGAATATCCTTCGGACAGACTTCCCTTCCAGTGCTCCGCAGAGCTGTCATTTGAAAGTTGGGTTCTATTGTTATCTAAGGCTCGACGACAGACCACAAGAGCCCCGGTTTTCGTTATTTATGTGTTTTTTTTATTTTGACACATGTTTTGAGACATTCTTTAAATTAAATAACTTTTTCTAAAATTGAAAATGAGTTCAAAATTTGAGTGTTTTGTGGAAATATCTGATCAAAGATATGATATCGTTGTCAAAGGATTAGGTCTTTCCGTCAAATTCAGTGAAATATACCCAAAAGTACACCAAATCGTGAAAATAGCGCTCAAAGAAGTCATAAATTTTATTACCCATGAGTTTGTGGTCTGAATCCGATCCAAATTCAAATCAAAATAATTTTATATTTGAATCCATTTCTGATTTTATAGATATTTGAATGCAATTCACCAAACATTGGATCAATTGTCAGAAGTGGTGATCATTTGGTTAACAATTTGTCAACGATTCGCATATCTTCGAAAAGACAGGAATTGAGTGGAATTGCCGTCCATTCGGGTCACTCCTCATTACCGCCGATTCCTAATACTGTGCCACAAATGATTTGCGTCCAAACAACTGTTGAAACTCCGGACAAAAGCCCACAAATGGGAGTTCCCAATAAGAAGAAGAAGTCTTCGATGGAAGAGATTTTTCAGAGAAATGATTGTTTGCTGGAAAACAAAGAGCTTCCCATAAAAGCCTTCCAAAGGATAGTCTTAGGGATGAATAATGGCTGGAATTTCAGACACAAAAACAACAATTGGATAAAAGTTTCGAAAACCATAAGAGACGATGACTTCACTCCCGACGTCTGTAGGGATCAGTTCTACTTCTGGACACAATTCTATGCGGAGGTAGTCCTCCACTGACTCCTCCATTGCTATCCATTTGATCTGAAATATATTTTTTTAAAATTCAAATTAGAATTACAATAGATTTCGGTTCTCTTTGAATCCATACTATGAAAAGTTGTTTAATTCGTTGGATGTGATCCACACTTTGGATTTGATGAATATCTTCAGTCGAGACGACCCAACGCTCAGTCAAATCGACGAGATTTCCAAAATTGCAGGTTTTAGGTATAATTTTAAGCAAAACTATAAACAAATTCAACGAATCAAAGTTGAATCCAAAGAACTAAATTCAAACGAATGGCAAACAGTCGTCAGTTTCGAACATTTCGATGCATATCGAAGGCTTTGTACCATGGTAATTTTACATTTATTTTCTCTAAAAGCTTTTCTTTTAGTCTATTTTTCTAATGACAGCTTCTCGGAGATGAGCCCAGTCTTCAGATGAGCTCTGAATTGAGTGAAGAAGAGAAGAGGAAGGCCTCCAAAGAGCGAATGTATGCACACATTGAATATATGAGAAAACAACAGAATTCCCTTAATTTTGATAAACCATCCGATCCTCCGACTCAACAAAAATAAATCCAATCCTCGCACTGAAGAGAATAATCAACTGAAAAGTTGGCGAAATATTTTCAGTAAAGACTAAGACTTCTCTTCTCATTAAATCAAAATAATATATACTTTTGAACAACAAATTCAATGAAATTGAAATTCACTCCTTTATTAAATGCAATTAATTTAATTAATTATATGAAGGGATGAGGTCCGACCCTCTAGTGGTGGGGGTTGTAGGGAAGGGCCTACTCTTCAAATTTTCGATCAAATCATTTAATTACTAAAAGTTTTGTTTAATTAACTTTTATTTAGTGGAAAATGAGTTCACACTTAAAATAAATTCTGTTTTCATTTGTTGTTTATTCTTATTAATTAGATATGAAATAAAATACTTACTTTTAATATCCAGGTAAACTTATATCAAGGTGATTTTTCTTAATTGCTTGACGTTATTTGTGATATTTATTGTTTTGTTTTTGTTTACGTCAAAAGTTTTGGTAAACTTTTCAAATGAATTGACTTTTAATTAACTTTTAATTAACTTTTATTTTGTGTAAAATGAGTCAACAATTTGAGTGTTTTGTCGAAATATATGACCAAAGATATGATATCGTTGTCGAAGAGTTAGATCTTTCCGTCAAATTCAGAGAAATTTACCCAAAAGTACTGCAAATCGTGAAAATAGCGCTCAAAGAAGACATCAGTTTTAAAACTCATGAGTTTGAGGTTTAATTCAAATTGAGATCAAATTAAGATTCATTAAAAACTTTTTACATAATATTTCAGTTAATTTCTCGCAATTCAAACATCGGATCAGTTATCACAACAACTAATGTTTGGGTAAACAGTTTCTCAACGATTCGTATCTCATCCGTAAAACAGCCATTGAATGGCGAAAGGCATTCACCCGAAGACAGACCACTGAATGCCATTCCCATAACCCAAAGCCTAAACACTCTATCAGTTGTCAATGAAGAGGAATATCTGCTGAAGAGTGAGGACTCAATAAAGATCTTTAAACGTATAGTTATGGCCATTAATATCGATTGGGATCTCAAGAATAGCTCTTTTAATTGGAAGCGAGTCAACGATAAAATGGTTGACAACCACTGGAGGCCTAAACAATATTTTGAGAAATCTTTTTATAGATGGACTCAATATTATACCAAGGTAATATTGTCCCACCCTATTTGACAATTGGTTAGGTTAGCTTGCTCATTCCAATCTAAAAATTATTTCAGAATTTTTGCATTAATGGAAAACTCAGTGAAAAATGTCAGAAAATCTTCGATTTATTGAAATTCGTCCACATTTTGGATTTGGACAAACTTTATGCCCAAAACGACCCGATTTTGACTGAAATCAGGGAAATCGGAAAAACGGCCGAATTTGTCGACTTTTATAAAAAACACTTAAATTTCTTTCGATATTTGAAAATACGAGAGAAAGTGAATCACTCAACAGATCCTCAAAATATCGAATCTTTTGCTCGAAATATAATTCAAAGTAAAGAGCTTTCAGACGACAACTTATTTCGGGCGGCAATGAAAAGGATGTGTAAAAAGATAAGAAAATTTGAGAAAGAAGTCAAAAAATATCACAATTTAGTTATGTATTTATATAACTATTGGGTTTCCAAAGGTTTGGATATGACTTAACTCTGAATTTAATTCACTGCTTAAATGCTTTTTCCAAAGGGAGAGCAGACAATTGGCCAAAAATTTTCAAGAATTACCCTGTAAAATTAAGTCCCAGCCCAGGAAATATTTTTCACAAGTGGTCCAAATATTATGCGGACGTAATAACAGTTATTAATATTTTGCTTACAATTCAATTGATTTTATTTATGATTTTTAGAACTTTGATATATTAAACGGAAAATTAAGGCCTGATTTGCAAAAGACGTTTGATTTGCTCAAAATTGTCCACATTTTGGATCTCCACAAAACTGGAACTTATTCGCCAACTAATGAAAATTCTCTTAAAATAATAGAAATTTCAAAGAAACCCGAAATAAGAGAGTTTTTTGGCCAAGACTTGCAAGAAATTCAATCGCAAGGAATAGAATTGATGGAAATGAGAAAAGCAATCGAAAAAACCCGATCAGTAAACTCCTCATTACCTCCAGAGGTCAATAAGTCTCCTAAAAGTGTCCAAACAATTGAGAGATCTTCTGAAACAAGAAGTCAAATGGAATTGCGGTCAAAGAGGTTTTTGATGGCTTCCGTTCACGAGAGGGGAGTATTGCTGAGCAATAATTCTTTGCTGGAAAACAAGGAATTGAAAATCAAAGCCTTCCAGAGGATAGTGTTAGCCATGAATATTGGGTGGGATTTCCGATACTGTGCTAACAATTGGGAGAAAGTCAGTCAAACTATAAATGAGAACCAATTCAGTGCCGACTTTTGCAAAAACATGTTTTACTTTTGGTCCCAATTCTACGCTCAGGTAATACTCGATTCCAATCATCTTAATATCAAATACTATTTACAATTAATTTAATTAGAATTACTATAAATTGCGGCTCAAACTCACCCCTTATTACGAAGAGATGTTTAAAGGTTTGGATGTAATCCATTCTTTGGATTTGAAGACAATATTCAAACCAATCGGAAAAACTTTGAGCAAAATCGAAGAGATTTCGAGAGACTATGTTTTGAAACAAAACTTTAGGGAAAACTTCAAACAAATGGAAGAAATCAAAGTTCAGTCAAAAGAAGAGAATCCAAATTCAATTGGAAGCGCTGTCAGTGACCAACACTTGAAAGCATATCGGAGGCTGTATAACATGGTAATTCTCTAAATTAATTGTTGCTAGACCGTTTATTCTATTTTACTTTGAATAGCTCCTGTGCTTAACAGATAAGGCGAGTCCTCCCACTGAAGACACGAACCGTAATAAAAGACTGAAAACTGGATTACACTAAATGTAGTCATCGTTTGTTTGAAGTGAATTACAATAATTAATATAATTTGATTGCAATCAATACTCAATTCGTTATTACATTAATTTAATTAATTCTATGAGATCTCAATCAAAACCATTCCATAACTTAAATCAAATATTTATTACAAAACCAAAGATAAGACTTTTCGCTGAAATTTTTGTTTTACTCAATTGTTTTCATTCAAAATCATTAAAAACTTTTTGAAATAAATTATTTGAAAACTTTTGCTTAAAATACGAAATCAAATAAAAGTTGAGAAAAGTTGTGTCGAAGTCACGAATGAGACGTAATTTACAGATATTTTGAAAGTGTTTTGATTTGGTTTTTGAGTTTTGACGCAATAATAACACGCTTTTCAAGTGATGTAATTCAATGAATAATTTGGTTATTTCGACACAAATTGACACAAATATGGGTTAAATCCAATTATGAGCCAACAGTACGAGTGTTTCGTTGAATTTCGTGATCAGAGGTACCAAATGGTGATCGAAAATAAGGGCCTTTACATGAAATTCAGTGATATTTACCCCAAATTACAGCAAATCGTCAAAATCGGTACCAAAGAACCCATTTATTACATTTCACACATCTTTGAGGTCAGTATCCAATCAAAGGTCAATATTGATAGTTAACTGAGCATGGTTAATTGATGATTTGGCAGCTGTACCATCACATCCTACCAAATATGCACATTTATGTCACTTCAGTGGATCAGTGGATCCCCAATATGTGTACAATTCGTATAACTCCTAAACCGCAACATTTAAAATCTTTTTCAACTTTTCTGCTGATGAGCCGACCCTCAGCCCTATCGGCGCTCAGCGCCGGACAAACACAGCAAACACCGCAAAATTCTGATGCGTTTACACTCAATGAAGAGAAATATCTTTTGGATAACGCAAATGATATTAGGATTTACAAGATTACTGTTTCCGCCATAAATATCGGTTGGGATATGAGACCCACTTTGGAATGGATTAAAGTCTATCAAAAAATACTGACCACTCCAGTGATAGCCAGTGACAGCCCTTATCGCGCGGACTATACTCTCTTCAGATCTAATTTCTATCGTTGGGCCAAATATTACGCGAAAGTAGTGGACATCAGTTCTTATTTCAAGGATTTCATTGATTTTTGGTTTTGTTTTCTTTCAGAACTACTTTAAACTCAACGGAAATCTGAGTCCAGAGTCTCAGAACGCCTTCGATTGCCTTAAAATGATCCATATTTTAGATTCGGACAAACTTTTTGACCCAAACGACCCGATTGTCGACACAATTAAACAAATTTCAAGGGATCCCCCTTTTGTCGACTTCTTTCACAAGTATTTGAATGACTATAGAATTGAAAAATTGTTGTCAAAAGCTGTTAATGAAAACAAAAGTCAAAGAAATGTGAGTCAAAACTCAAATCGAAGCTCTATTTTGCCAATTATTTTGTCGACACCTCCCGTTCCGAGTGGTGTACCGACACCTTCTGTTGCTCTACAAACTACACGTTTAGTTTCCGCTCCCATACAAACAACAAATACATTTCAAACGCAATTAGGGACACCTCTCGTCCCCATTCAAACGACGACAGCTCTGACATCGACTCCAGTAATCATACCATCGGTTGCTATCCAAACGACACGTCCAGCTCCGACCCAAGTGACCACATTTTCTGCTCCCATCCAAACGACAAATAGATTTCCAATTCAATTGACGCCATCCCCTCTTCTCATTCAATTAACGAGACCTCCCGTTTCAATGCAACCGACGGCTTCGCTTATTTCCCAAACAACATCTCCCGTTCTAATGGAAGCAACCCCTCCTCTTGTTTTCCAAACAACGGTACCTCTCATTCCCATGGAAACGACGACACCTCCCGTTCCCATTCAAACAACAACTCCTCCCGTTCCCATCCAAACAACGGTACCTCTCACTCCCATCGAAACGACGACACCTCCCGTTCCCATCCAAACAACGACACCTCCCGTTCCCATCCAAACAACGACACCTCCCGTTCCCATCCAAGCAACAACACCCCCCGTTCCCATCGAAACATCTCTGGTTTGTAGCGAAGTAATGGATGACTCAGACATCATATTTATGGATGAAATTTATTGTGAGAGCGCCTCAAATGACGGCAACAATGAGTCATCGAAAGGAAGTTTACTCGAAATACAACACCTTTTGAAAGAGGAGAAGACTATCCAAGTCTACCATTCGATTGTTTTAGTCATTAATATCGGTTGGGATCTGAAGTATAGGTCTGAGAATTGGAAGAAAGTGTCGCAACAGATGTCGTTTAGAGACAAAAATTATCAAAACCCCAACATTTGTATGAATACATTCTTTTATTGGACTCACTATTACTCACAGGTATTCCACAGTCTCTTAATTGGAGATAAACTCATTATTAACTCTCATTTGTTTAGAACTACACTCAAATTGAGGGCAAAGTGGGGCCGAAGTCGCAAAAAATTTTCGATTTACTCAAAATTGTCCACATTTTGGATTTGGAGAGATTTTATGCAAATTCTAATCCAATTCTTCACCAAATGAAAGAGATTTCAGAGAAATCAGAACTTAAAGAGTATTTCAGTAAACATTTGAAAGAACTTCGAGAGAAGAAAATCAATTCCAAAGAAAACGAACCCTCTCTTCAAATCTCAAATCCCACTCATTGTTCGTTAGGCCCCTCACAACCCCTCTCAGAACTCTCAGAGCAAAGCATAGACAAGACAAACAACAGCACAGAGACGCCAAAGAATAGCACAGCACAACAGAGAAGCCTTTCCACAGACAGTCAGCCTAAAAATAGTGTCTCTTTAGCTAAAGAGGAATTGAAACTAAAAGAAGACGAAAACGAGATAAAAGTGTTTGAGGCCATAGTATTGGCCGTAAATATCGGCTGGAATTTCCTCACAAACACAAACAACTGGTCAAAAGTGTCGCAGACAATAAACCATGCTCAATTAACTTCCTCGCACTGCATCTATCACTTCTACGTTTGGACAAAATTTTATGCACAGGTATTAAACACATTAAAAGGCTATTAAATGAGTTAAATGACTTATATTTCACTGATTTGTGTTTAGAATTACGACAGAATGGACGGAAACTTAAGCCCCGGCGCTCAGAATATATTTGATTTACTAAAAGTGGTGCACACTTTGGATTTGGACAAACTATTCGACGCTTCGAATCCGGTTTACATCAAAATCAAAGAGATTTCTGCAACCAATCGATTGAAACAATATTTTGTGAAAAACGTGTTGGAAGTCCGCAAAACCAAATTGGACTCAAAAGAGGATATGTGGATGACTTGGAACCAGTCTATCAGTGAGAGACACCTCATCGCCTATAAGGAACTCTCTCAATGGATGGTACTTGCTCACTTTATTATAATTTCATTGCTTTCATTGAATCGATTCCTTTTTTCAACAGATGTCCAAAAATTGTCAGAAGAAAAAGATTACTTACAACTCATATATGAATACAATAAGTAATTCTGTCCACAGATCTGATTCAAAGGGAGACTAAACCTTCAAAACGGTCTCTAATTTGCATTTAATTCTGTTTTTAATTATTCTTAAAATACACTAATTTTTGTTAGTTTTTGAAAAACTACATAAAAACCCATTTAATAGGAATTCATTTTTTTCACTCAATAATTGTCATCACTTTTATACTCATCAGAGACTTGACTTTTAATTATTTAATTAATTGATAAAATTGTAAATATTTTTTCTACTGTTCTAGGTCAATTGTAGGTCAATTGTAGGTCAATTGTAGGTCAATTGTAGGTCAATTGTTAATTGCCATTAGGAAGAGGCAACTTATTTATAACACTACAAACTTGATTGTCTAATAAAGAATATAATTGAATTGAGCAAGTCTCAATCTAATATAAACCTACTTTAATGAGCATTTTTTTGCAACTTTTATATCAAGGTTAATCAACTAAAGCCTAATGCTGTCGATACGGCGTTTTTTTGCTACAAAAAAAGTGTAACAAATTGTCAACAGAACTAAAAGTTATTTGAGCTTGATCAATTGGTTATATAAGTCAGAATTCAGGATAAACCTTGGATATTAAAAAAAGTAAATCTATAAGTATTTGAAAGTAGCAAGCTCTTTTCTCATTTAATCAAATAACGGCACTTAACGTAATACAAGTGTTGAATGTGTCGTTGTTTGTGGAAAATTTGTGGAAATTGAAAGTTTATTTTTAGCATGATGCAATTCCATCACTTTTTATTATCGTGTTTTGAATTTTATTCAGTTATCGGATGTCCTGTTTTTGTTTACTTTTGAGTTTTACTAGCTTATTTATCACATGTTAAGACATATTTCTGTTTAATTTTGGTGAATATGAGCACAAAGTTCAAGTGTTCCGTTGAAATAGAGTCACAAAAGTATGAGTTAGTCATCAATTGTAATGAACTCGATATCAAATTCAATGAAATTTACCCAAAAGTGCGACAAATCGTGAAAATAGCGCTTAAAGAAGACATCGCTTTCATTACACATATATTTGAGGTTTGGTTCAAATTGAACTCAATATCAGATTCTGTTCTCAAATCTATATTTTCTCATTTCATAGATATTTGAATCTCTGAGTAAAAGCGGTTCTGTTGTCAAAAGTGTCGACCAATTGATTAAATCTGATTCACGAATAGTGATCACAAATAAAGAGGAATTGAATAATCCGATGACATGTGTGGCCACAGCACTGACTCTACCGAAATGGACTACTCTTCAGGTTTCGACCGATAGTGCGCTCATCAGAGAAGAGGAATATCTTCTGATGAGTTGCGACCAAATTATAGTTTATTATCAAATAGTTTTGTCGGTAAATATCGGTTGGAATCTGAGGGATGTCTACCTTTGGGACAAAGTTTACCATCAAATGGATGTTTGGTTGAGTCCTAACTTCGATAAAAACAACTTCTTCTGCAAAAACATCTTTTATTACTGGACTCAATACTACGCTGAGGTACAGAATACTGAGCCGTCTCTAATTGGCCTTGTTCATTTAGGCCTTATTCTGACTTAAAACCGGTTTTTAGTGTTGAGTTTGTATTGAAACCATTGACAACGGCTTCAATAAGGCCTAAATGAACAGAATAAGGCATAAATGAACAAGGCCAATTAGAGACGGCTCAGTATAGTTGATTACACTTTGATTACTAATTAATTAGCCAAATTAGCAAGCTTATTTCATTTATTTGCTACTTTTTTCGTTAAACAATTGGTTTTTTTAATCCATTCTTAAGAACTTCTCTAAACTGAATGGAAAACTGAGTACTAAATGTCAGCCGATCTTTGATTTGCTAAATATTGTCCACACTTTGGATTTGGAGAAACTCTTCCAAAAAGATAATCAGATTTTAAACGAAATCAAAAATATATGGAAAAGACTCGACTTTTCAGAGTATTACCAAAAATACCTGAAAGACATCCAAATTGAGAAACAATTGACTATAGAAAGGGAGGAAAGTGTGGGTCAAACAAATTCTAACTTAAGTTCGAATACGATTCCGCACTCATTCCTATGGCGCGCCCGCATTGATAGGGCCTTAAGTATTGCCAATAATAGTGAACACCCTTTTGTCAGACTATTATCCTTTGAAGAGAAGATACTCATTAAAGACAAGCATATGATTGAGACCTATAGCGCCATAATTAAGTCAATTAACATCGGTTGGGATTTTAAAAACGGTGCTCACAATTGGCATAAAGTGTGCCGACTGTTGGACCGGAGAGGACTCCAATCAATTGGAAACCTATCGCAATAACTTTCATTATTGGACTCACTTTTACGCACAGGTATTGAGCTCTCAATTGAGTCAATACTTTTGTCTAATAATTAAAACAATTTTCAGAATTATAACAAATTAAACGGAAATATAGATCTGATATCACAGAAGATCTTCGATTTGCTCAAAATTGTACACATATTAGATTTGAACCAATTCTACTTAGAAGGGGACTGGGTCAATCAACAGATTCACACGATTTCGAAGAACCAGGAGCTAAGAAATTATTTCTACACTCATTTGAAAGGTCTTTGGCTAAAGAAAGTGGAGACAGCGGTTAAACAGAGACCGGTTGAGTCACTCCTCATTCGATCCTCAACTTCGCAAACGAGTCGGTCTTCAGACAGTTCTCAATACAAATCTTCGGAATCAATTCGATCAGTAGATCGTAGTCTTCATCAAAATCGAAAGAAGAGTCGAAATTATGACAATAAAGAGCAACGAAAGTCTATTAGAGAGACATTTAAGGACAGGTCTGCCCTCAAAAGGGAAGAGTTTCTCATATCGAATGAGAATAATATCAAAGATTATCACCGAATAGTTTTGGCGATAAATATAAAGTGGGATTACTTTAAAGATAAACAATTTTGGGACAAAGTTTCCCAAACTATAAATCAAAAGCCATTAACGGCCGACAATTGCTTCGATTTGTTCTTCTTTTGGGCCAAATATTATACTCAGGTTTTAATACTCTTATTCTTTTGTCGTTTTCTCATATTATTTATAAATTGCTTAGAATTATGAAGAAATTGACTCAAAATTAGAGCCAACCTCTCAAAAGATATTCGATTTGCTGAAAGTGGTCCACACTTTGGATTTGCACCGAATCTTCTTATCGTCCAATGAAATAGTGGTTAAAATCAGAGAGATTTCAAAGACATATATTTTTAGGTCATATTTTTCAAAGCATTTGAGTAGAATTCGGGACAAAAAGGTTGAATCAAAAGATGAGAAATCAGTGGTCAGTGACAATGGAATCACTCAAATACATCGAATGACGTATAAAACTCTTTTAGAGTTCTCTAAAGTATGAAAACTGTTTAAAGTAGTGACAAATCATTCAATTATTTTCTTAATTAGTTGAATATAAACGGCAATAATGACCAGAAAAATAAGACTCATCCAAATGCCGAAGAGATGTCTCACAACTCTTTGAAATCATTCGTAAGTAAGACTTAAATCTGTTGAATAATATTTGAATAAATTTGATTTCAAAGTATAACAAATCAACGGAAATCACTGACAGAAGTGACAAAGCATTTGATTCATGGGTCAAAAGATCTCCGGACAGACATAAAGACTATTATCACTACAAAAGACATCATTCAAAGCATAGATAAGTTTTTCAATAATTGAAAAGAAATCGAATAATAAATTCTTTTTATTATATTTTGTGAAAACATTTTTAAAGAATTAAAGCATTTATTTTACAAATTAATAAAATTCTGGAAACAATTGTTTAAATTTTTAAGAATTTATTAATAAAAAGTCAAAACCAATTCAATCTTCAAATTCCAAGAATTCTTCGGACAAATCTCACTCTCAGTGGATAAGAGGGATCAGTTTCCAAGTGGCACTGGAATACTGGTCTTACCACTGAGGAGTGGGTGGAGAGGGGAGAAGTCGACAGAAAATCTAACGATAGAAACGAGATAATCATAAAACCATCGAATAGTCTCCGAGTGGTCTCTCTAATGTGAGGCCACTCTTCTGATGGCGACATCGAAACCCAGTTAGACGAAGAGAAGGACGGATTGAGTTTGGAGAAGGACTGAAAGAATCCCACTTAAGAAGACAAGAGGGGCCAACTTCCAAGTGGCACTGGAAGTCTGGTCTTACTTCTGATGGTTGGGTGGGGTGGAGGTAGAGAGCGAAAGTCACCGGTTCAGATCACCTCAAGAATCAACTAATTTGGTGTAGGAGACGGAGATGTGATCAACGAAAATGAGTTCATTTCTCTCAGAGGATAAGAGGGGTCAGCTTTCACGTGGCACTGAAAGTCTGATCTTACCTCTGAGGGGCGGATAAGTTAGTGGCAAAGCCGTCGACTGTATGTGTGGTCACACCTCTGATGAGATCGAAACACAATATCACAAATCACTCGATTTCAAGAGGAAGATGAATATGGAGTGGAGAGAGTCTGAAAGAATCCCACCTCAGAGGACAAGAGGGATCGGCTTCCAAGTGGCACTGGATGTCTGGTCATACCTCTGAGGGGTGGATAGGGTGGTGGCAAAGCCGTCGGCTGTATGTGTGGTCACACTTATAATGAGAGGCAAACACAATATCACAAATCATTCGGTTTCGTTGGGATTGAAAGATAGTGGAGAATGTTTGAAGGGTTCCCACCTCAGAGGACAAGAGGGGTCAGCTTCCAAGTGGCACTGGATGTTTGGTCTTACCTCTGAGGGTTGGGTGGAGTGATGGTAAAGAGCGAGAGTTATCGGTTCAGATCAGCTCAAGAATCAACTACTTTGGTGGACGAGATGTTGTCTGAAAATGAAAGTGATCTCAATCTCTAAGAGGACCAGAGGGGACAACTTTAAATTAGGACTGGGCGCCTGGTCTCTGAAGGATGGTTAGGGCGGATGAAATGTTTGAGCCCTTATGTGAATGGAATGACTTATCCTATTAAGGAAAGGGAGTAATCGCTTCGATTCTAATTTGCACCACATTTCGGTCGACGAAGTCTTAAGACTTACCCTTAGAAGTTGGGCACAACCTCAACGGGTTATCAGTCAGTCAAAGGGAAACATTTTTGGACTCAATCGGGTAAAGGGTATCAGTGGACAACTTCCATATCTGTGAACAGGTCTTCCAGACATTCAGCGCAAATCAACCCAAAGGGTTATCGTTCAGTGAGTTGAAGAAGACTTTCGACTCAATCGCATCATTTGAGTAGATTTTTTCCAATAGAGACGGATTTGTTGTTTCAACTCTTCCTCAGGTCAACAGTTTTTAGTCTAAAATACATTAAGAGTTTCGAAGAGATTTGTTGAGCGCCGGCTTAAAAGTGTTGCCTT
>JAQGBD010001551.1:0-15091 GCA_034698165.1 Punctoribates punctum | reverse complement strand
GTTATGGAAGCATTGAAACCCGAGTTGACTCCCATTTGACTCTTGTTTTCAAACGTTTTGTTTGCTCTCATTTTCATTCAACAATTGGATTAATTCGGTTGAAGTGATGCCACGGGAGCGCAAAAATCCCGCAAAAAATAAAAACAATTGTAATGATGTCAACGATAGTGAGATAATGGGACCAAAGAGTGGTCCCAACAAAAAGAGGCGGACCTCTAATGTAAACAATAATCAAAACAATAATATAAATAATAATAACCTAAACAACAGTAAGCAGTTGTCCGCCGATATGATTCCTCCCCAACCAATGCTCCACTTCGGGGACACAATCATAGCCTCGAACCCATTTGATGACACCCCTCGAACACCACAAACTCCACAACCATTGCCGCCACCGAACGGACCGCCGGGAATGTTATCATTACAGCAATCGATGTCACAAAGACCGCCACAACCCAACCAATCGAATAATAATCCGAATCAGTCCCCAAATATGATTATTCCCAACAATAATGTTTCGATGGGACCAACCGGAGGGCCCATTGGACCTAAACCTGTGCCAATGATGTCGGGGAAGATCTATCCGCCGGATAAGTCAATGGTCTTCAATCCGGCCAATCCTAACGCGCCTCCGATATACCCGTGCGGTGTTTGTCATAAGGAAGTCCACGACAACGATCAGGCGATCCTTTGCGAGAGTGGCTGCAACTTCTGGTACCACAGAATATGTTCGGGACTGACAGACAGGGCTTACTTTCTCCTCACACAAGAGGTTTATGCGGAATGGGTTTGTGACAACTGTTCCAATCATAAGAGCATTCCTTTGGTTAAGTTTAAGCCCTGAAGTGGTCTCTTGTTATTCATTCTCTCAATTTATTCAATAATCTCATCAAAGGTTTTACATTATATGGGAATAACTGTTTTGCTGTCAATCTTTGCATTTTGTCCAACAGTTCTAACAAAACATATTTAACATTAACCCAAATATTTGTCGAAATGTCACTTAATTTAAGAAAAACTAATAAAACTTTGAGTAAAAGAGTTGCCGTCTGTTCGTCGCATAACATGTCTAACAAAACACTGGAATCGCAATCAATTGACTCAATCAACGCATTCATAATGAAGTGCGACAATTGATTGTCACCCAAACGGATCAGACAATAAATTGCAGACAAGAGTTGTTCGTCTTCTTCGATAAACAACTTTACGGACCAATCGTTTGCATCAAACTTTTGAGACTTGTTTCGCACGAAATCTGAGACCACTTTCAATCGCTCTTTAATCAGATCTTCAGAAATGTATTTCATTTGTGACTCCGAACTCAGAGTTAATAAAAATAGAAGAACTCCTTCTCTGATGAGTACGACATCACAACTAAACTCATTGTCCAACACTTTCTCATCTGCCAAATATTTTCCTCCGAATCCATGAAAATCGTCCGAAAATTGAATACTTTGGCCGAAAAAGTTGGGCTCAAATACAAACTTTGAAATGATTTCCATTGAAACGGAGTTTTCTTCTGTTTGTCTCATTATATTAATCATTAAATGGATTAATTTGTGAACAAAACAACGCTTTTTCTCTTTAGAAACCAATTGAATGAGTTTTGCCAAAAGTTGACTAATATTTTGGTCGTTTGTCTCACAAATTATTTGATGCATTGGTTCACAGATGTGACAAAAACAATGGTCTTCACACAACTCACCACTGGATTCACTCAATTCAGATAATTTGTTGAGCAATACACCGATAATGTCATCGAAGCCAATCTTATTATTAATGGACACTCTGTTTGACAATCGGTTTAAGAATTGAGACAATTGAGGCAAACAATGCCAATACTGGGACTGACACACAGTTTTCAAATTAAGTTTTCCGTCGATTATATAATCGATGATAACTTTTGCCGAAACATATTTGACGTAATCATCGAAATGAGTGCAATATATTTGAATTAAAAAACTGTTTGATTGACAAATGCTCTCATTTTTAAGCAAACCATTCAAACAAATAAGGAGTGAATTCCTGTCATTAATCACAGATTCGAGATATTTGTCGTCAATTAAATGTCTTTCATTTGATTCATTTGTTTCCATAATTGGATTTTAACTCTAACTTTGAAATCACTCACTTTTGTAGCGATTATTATATGCATTAAATAATTTAATTTTATTAAAACTCATTCAACTGATAGACAATTCTAAACAGAAATAAATAGGATTTTTCATAATTAAAAGTATATTAATATGTACTCCAAATGATTAGATAAGGAAATTGAGTTGAAAACAGAAATCTTACCTTTGAATAAATCTCAAATGAGAAGAATTAACATAAAAATCAGTTTAAAAACAAACTTAAATCAAAACAGAAATAAGTTTTCTTTGAATTTATTAAAATCCGATTTGCGGTAAAAAATATGATTAAAACATATATTACGTTAACTGAGTTTTGTTCCCTCAATAATAAATATATACAGCAATTGAATGGAAGAGAGGAGAACCCCTCTTATGGATGGCCTGACGTTTAAGTTGGATATAACAGAGTCTATGTAAACAACAACATGTGCTCACATTTAGCCTTTAAATCGTTTTAAATTAATTAATTAGTATTATCTTTAATCTCATTCTCGGCAAACATTCAATTAATTGATAAAAATGGCTAAAAAGAAGAGAAAAGAAACAGATTTCCAAAAGACCAAGCTCAAAGTTGGCCGAAAACTATTGCGTGGAGTTAATGACACAAAAACTGATTTCAAATCCAAGAAAATTGTTGTCAAAGAAATGGAGTCCCGATTCAAGGATCCCATTAAGACATTAACCAATGGTTTCGGTATTAACTGTCAAACGAAAGTGTTTTGTCTGAATATTGCGGAAAAATGGTTGAACTCAACCAATATTAACAGCAAAAGCGGAGAAGTGGTCACAACTGTCTCCAAATATCTCAATGACGGCGACCCTCGAGTGAGAACAGAATCCATTCGATGTCTCAAACATTGCATATCTTTGTTGTATAAAAATGATCCGAAGAGTGTCAGCCCTTTGATGCCAATCATATTGACGTACATTAATTGCGGACTGACTCATATCGATGGCCACATCAGCAAAGATTGTCTCAAACTATTATCTCATTTAATTGATTTTTGTGATGACTCCCAATTCAATCAATTAATGCAAACAACGAATATATTAATCAATAATAAATCGAAAATAGATTTCGAAGTTTTAGAGATTTGTTATAAATTGGTTTCGAAAATACATAAAAACGAATCCAATAGTAATGATTCGGCAAAGAAAGAGACAGTCATTGTTTGGTCCGCTAATGACGGCTATTGTGATCTCTTCTCTTTGTTTCAAAAGGAAAGACCCACTCATGAAATGAATTTCAGTTTTCAGAGCAGTTATTCCGTTGACATTAGAGACAAATTCTTCAAAACTCTCGAAAATGTTATCAGAAATGAATTAAAAGTATTATTGAGTAAAGACTCGAATTTGTCTGTAAGTGAGGCCCGAAAGGCTATATTTGCCCTTAAAATCAGTTCAATAATGAACTGGTCTTTAAATGTTAGCCAAAACCCAAAAGAATTCAATTTCAACATAACTTCGATTAATATGAATGAGAAGACAAACCGAAAACAAAGACAAACGATTAATAACTTATATAACGAATTAAACTTATCTTTAAATAAGTTTATAAATATTTGTCAATAAATTTAATCCAAATAATTGTCAAAACTTTATTCGATATAAAATTCAAAATCAAATAAATTATTTTTCAGTGAATTTTTATTAAATTCAAATGAATTCGATATTTATTTGAAAAATGTGTTCAATCTATTGATTTGAAGACTTCCTCTGCGTTCAAAATTTTGGTTTCTTTAAATTTATTGAATTTAAGGATCAGTTGATCCAAAGGACATTCGCCATGAATTTTGTTATCTCTTGTTCTGACGTTTACACTATTGTTTGCCATTTCCTTTTCGCCGACAACAAGAATGAAGTTGTATTGAGCCAACTGTGCGTTTCGCACCTTTTTATTGATGGTTAGCCCCGGATCTAATTCGATATCCACCTGAAAGCCGGCCTCATATAAGTTTCGCTTTACTTGTTCTGCGTATTGGTTGGCGATTGGGTTAATCGGTAGGACAATGGCCTGACGGGGCGACAGCCAGAAGGGCCTGAAATTCATTTAAAATTAGTTATAAATAAGTATTTCTAAAGAATGCGAACCATTTTCCGGCGAAGTTTTCGGTGATAATTGCTATAAAACGTTCAATGGATCCGAGGATAGCCCTGTGAATAATGACCGGACGCTTCTTATTGCCGTCTTCTGAGCTGTAGTTCAAATTGAAACGAAGGGGAAGTTGGAAATCGAGTTGAATTGTAGCGCATTGAAAGGGGCGGCGGAGCGCGTCGTTTATTGATATGTCAATCTTTGGTCCATAAAAGGCTCCGTCGCCTGCATTCAGTTTCCATTTGAATCCCCTGGAGTCGAGTGCCTTTGCCAACGATTCCTCAGCACTGTTCCAAACTTCAATATCACCCAAGAATGACTCCGGACGTGTGGACAGACATAAGTCGAAAGTGAACCCGAAAACAGAGTAAACGTGTTGAAGGAAATCGAGCGCACCTTTGATTTCATCCGATATCTGTTGAAAGGATATAAATATTCTGAAGAAATCAATGAATGAATACCTGATCAATGGTGCAGAAGATGTGGGCGTCGTCCTGTTGAAAGCGTCGCACTCGAGTCAGACCTGTCAGAGCACCCGACAGTTCATTTCTATGAAGAACACCGAAATCTGCGAGTCTAAGGGGCAGTTCTCTCCAGGAACGGGCATCCGAATCGAATATAAGGCAGTGCCCAGGACAGTTCATTGGCTTTAGACCAAACTTCTCTTTGTCGACGTCAAAGAGGAACATATTGTCTGCGTAGTGGTCTCCGTGTCCCGACATTTGCCATAATTTAAAATTATATATATTCGGAGAAATCACTTCTTGAAAACCACGTCTTCGGTATTCACTCTGTTTTTATATAAACCATTCATAAACTCAAATGATTTCAAACAAAATAACAAATTAAATACTCGAATGAATTCCATGAGAGTGTTGTAAATGTGGGCCCCTTTAGGAGTGAAGAAACAGGAGCCGGGACTCAACTCATGGAAGAAATAGAGGCCCTGTTCGCGACCCAATTTCCTGTGATCCCGTTTCGCTGCCTCCTCTTGAAATCGCTGCCATTCTTTCAATTGCTTCGGATCCGGAAACGAAATGCCGTAAACTCGTTGGAGAGACTCTGCGTCTGCCTTTCCCTCCCAATATGATGAGGATGACTGAGGGCAAGGGTTCAAACATATTAACACTTGCTTTTGATAACTGTTAAGAAAGACATACTTTTGTTACTTTAAATGCCTTAACATTTCCGGTGTGTCTGACATGAGGTCCACGACAGAGATCTATAAGAGTTCCGTTTCTGTAGACAGTGGTTCTGTCCTCTGATATCTTTTCCTTTAGAATTCGAACTTTGAATTTGTTATACGAAAACATTTGAATCAACTCTTCTTTAGTCAGTTCCAGTCTCTCGAAAGGCTGTCGTTCGGAACTAATTGTTTTCATAAGAGACTCGATTTTAGGGAAATGAGAGGTCGAGACAGCACTCAGTGACTCATTGGGCTGTCCGTCGACACCACAGCCACACATATAGGCGTCATAATAGAAGCCATTCTCGATGGGAGGCCCATAACAGAGGTGACCGCCGTATAGGCGCTCCACCGCTTCGCCCAACATATGAGCGGATGAGTGCCAAAAGACCTGACGGCCTGAACACAAATAATCAACAAATGAAACCCCGTTTGGGAAGTCATACCCTCGTCGTCGTTGAATGTGAGTAACTCGATATTGGAATTTCCTTCGAGAGGTCGCTCCAAATCCCAGAGAACTCCATTAACTTTAGAGATCACTAACGACTCAGTCCACGATTTAGAGCCGACCTGTTTGGCCACATCCAGAGGCGAACTCTTCCAACTGATGGCTTCCACTTCTTTAGTGTTGCCCTCTTTGTCTTTCACCGAGACTTTGATCGGATTATTTGGCTTTTGTGCCAACTCTTGGAGATATCTTTCCTTCAACTGATCCCATAATTGAATTCGTTTTTCAATGAAGTCCGGAAGAGGTGACAACTCTTTCAACTCGACTGAAGCCATGGCAGCGTTCAATTCTTCGACATCTTTCTTATCGCCACTCATTTTAATTGATCTCAACCTCTAATTCAATTGAAATATGTTTAGTCGGCGTTTAAATTGAGGACAAAATCATGACTTACTTTAAATTTATTATAAGACGAAAATCTAAGTTTATTTTTGGGAAAGTTTTTCAATTGACTCAAACTAAGGATACTTTTGGACGAAATGAACGCAATTTTAATCATCAAATAATTGACAAAACAATCAATTAATTAATGTTTGGCTTAAAATGTGAGGCATTTAAAGGACTGCGTGTTTGAGGGCTTCGTTGCAATACTTTTCCAATATTTCATCATTTATTTCATAATCTAATCCATAGATCGCAACACTTTTCACACTTTTATTGCAAACACAAATTACAGGCAAAAAATCATATTTTGCATCATGCTACTTTTAATAAATGTCACTTATATTATGCTGAATTTTATTCGGATTCCCCTGACTTGTGAGATGTAAAACAGAGGAAAATCGTTTTTATAACATTTATGACAATAAACCATTTATTTATTTCTTGAGCCACAATGTGAACAAAATTTCTTACAGTTCATCTTGAAATCTAAAAGACCAGGCATACAGTTGAAAAAACATACATTGAAGAGAATTCAATCTTGTTACAATTAAAAGAAATTATAACACCTTCATAAATATCCTAATTATTGAATAGAACTTTATTAGAGATTAAGCCATGGAATCTGATCCAGGTTTGGGGTTCACTGATCACTGATTGGGTGAATTGGAAAAAATAATCACTAAATTTCAGTCCGGAATCAGTTTGATTGGGAGAAAATCCTAAAATGTTTGACAATTTTTTCAGTTTACTGATGAGTCAGAAAAATGTCATTTTATTAATATTAAACTCTTTTTAAATATTTTTCATAAACTGAATCATCACTTAAATCATTTCCGATAAGAGCTTCAAATTCTTGACGATTGAAAATAATGTCAAAAAATGACATTTTTTCCATGAAATTCCACTTTTCTTAAGAATGAATCAATAATTTAATTTCCCGAAAGAGTCAAAAATAACAAGAGTCGGACTGACCTCTAATTCATATGTATGTGCGACTCATCCTATTCTGCTTAGGATTTATAGCGTTCACTATAAGACTCATTTCCTGATCGGAAATCCCTTCTTTTGATACAATTTTTGATAAAAATATATAATTTATGAGAAATGACACAAAAGAATAGCAAAGCACAGAGTCTAACACTTCTTCATATTATGCATAGCATTGGTATTAAAGGGTTTATCTCTTCAACCAATTGAAAGCCTCTTCTGATAAAGTCTTAACTCAATAACTCAAAGCAATAAAATCAAGATATTTATCAAATCATTATTATTGATGATTCACTTAAAATACAGCTTTTCTATAAATTGAGTAATTCTTCGGGGAATTCGATGAGGACATGGCTTAGACCTGGAATGTCAGGTATTTGTTGTCACAAATTCACTTATCTCTATACTTCCATCAGATCATCTCTCTATCACTTTCCAATTCTTTCAAATGTTTTTCATTTGTACCAAATCTGATCACAAGTCTCTCTCTCTCTCTCTCTCTCTCTCTCTCTCTCTCTCTCTCTCTCTCCCTTTCCCCACTTCGATGACTTTAAAATTTTCTTAAAATGGTTTTTATTCAAAAAAAAGTTTGAATGGATTTTATTTATGGATTGACTGAAGTTTAACGAAATTCCATTTTATTATATTTTTGAGATTCAATTTATTAAATGATATGACATTAAGAGACAAACTCTAAGCTAAATATAATATTATTTTGTTTAATACTTTTGAGAAGAGCTGTGATTGCAGTAAACCATTAAAAGCTCTGCAATTCCGACAATTTTTTTAGAGATGACACGACTCCTGATTTAGGAAAACGTTTATCCATTTGTCACCTGAAAACAAGATAAACAATTATCGGAAACAATAGAATTCAAAGTCAGAGACAATTATTTTCATTGAATTTTCTATTTATAGACAATTTTGTGTCGATTTTTGTGAAAACAATGATTTTTTCATTTCGTGAGAAATTTAATTAAAGAAATGTTTAATTAATCATTAGTTGTGATAATTGTTTTCACGAATAAATTATCAAAATTTCAAAGAACAACCATTAAAATAGATTAATGTTTTCAATAAAAGGAAGGGATGTTCTCGATTGTCAAATCTTTTAATTTGAGCATAAATTTAGACAATGAGTTATATTTTCGGTCGTTTTGATAATTACAGAATCCATTATTAGTTGGAAAATAGAGCGATAATCCATTCATAACTCAACAATGAAGATAATGATGATCAGGATCTATATTAATCTATATTCATCTATATTTCTTTATACTAGCAAATATGAGCCTGATAAAATCTTGCTGAGTGTTTCCCTCCATTAATTTTTCTGGTAATTTTTCTTATCAATTCGAGTCAATTTACCAATCTAGATTTATCATGATAAAGATATTCTAGACTTGCAATAGTTCCTTATTCAGTTTGCTAAACAAAAGTTATATAGATTTGGTTAAAGGGAAGCTAAGATATGTGTTTATGTGTTGTAAATGTGCTTGGTCATCAGTGACAAACATAGATCAGTTTATTGTGAATATAGCGTGAGATCATTGCATTAAATGGTTGGTAAAAACATTTAGTTTTACATTTAAATCACTTTTTTCTTATCATAGGATATATGGATAAATGGTTTTCGAAAAATTATAATTCTTTGAAGTGAGTGCAGGACTGGAAGGGAATGGAAGGCAATGGCTATAAATGACCTATTTTTTAGTGCAATGCATTACACTTTCATTTAACACCAGTTAAGGCCTAAAACTATTAAATTAAGTGAAAATAAAAGAAAAGGGTTTTGTTTTTACTCCAAACAAAACCTTAAAGTTGTGTCCAATTATTGTCTGATTGGGAGTTGTTTACAACGCTATAGATTTTCTTTAAATTAGTCCAACAAAACATCGATTCTTTTATACTCTTTTAGAGCCCCAGACTCTCGAAAAGAATGATCATGGGAAATATTTACAACAAAACATATATAAATAAAGTAAACTAATTATCTTGCTTGATCATACTTCAGCAAAAACTACTATCAAACGGATGACCGAAACTTGTGTTTAGATTTCTCTCGGGTATCACTTACTTACTGATTACCTCTCAATTTTAATAATCTTGGCTATGAATAAAATGTGGTCTATAGACAGAGCAACCCTTTAATTGCATTATTTTATATAAAAGCGATTGAAAGTCAAAATATTTGAACTTAAGAATTATGGAAATCAATGGATTATTTTTAATTGAATTATTAGAATTCGAGAATGACCTGTCTCATATCAATTATGGATTATAATACATCGGAAACCTCTTTCCGAGTAAAAAAACTTCGAAAGTATTGAATAATTGGTTTCATATATGAATCGCTCACTTTTTCTGGAAAAGATTTTTCAGATTTTCCATAACTGTATGACTTTGTGTAGAGTATTCTCCTTATTCATAATGATTTACATTTATTCCATGTTTCAAATGTAATATTCAGGCATTGAATGCTTTTTTAAATATAAATCTCAAGATTTGAGACTCTATTTTATATTCAATATTCTCTTTCTTTTTAAAATTCCTTTCCATCAAAATATTCTTTTCTTCTCAAATAATAATAAAACGGAAAATAAGTGGAAAACCATTGAATTCGGAATTTTGTCTCCAAATTCAAATAACTCTAAAACTCAACTTTTAATTGATTTATCCCTAAATGAAAAATATATAAAAACTATTGACTTTAAGATAAGAAATTTGATTCTAAAGATTGTTGTCATTCAAAATGAATCCATTTATGGGGCGATAAAATCGAGGGTAGAATAAACTCATTTACAAGTTTATGATTCAGAGCCCGGATTTGCATTCTGTTGGCAACCGTTGCGATCATCTGATTTGATGTCAAATTCAGCTGTGAATTCAAATCTAATTCAAAAGATTAAAATGTGATTTGAATTTTGTAAAAGACAGGAATCCAATACTCGGTCTTTCAATTGCTTTATTATACAATAGTTTCGCTCTTTTAATAGAAAATTTATCGATAAACTGTATTTTTTACTCTTTTTTCATCAAGCTTATTTTTTTAGCCTCAACATTGTGGCATAAATTTCATCTTTTAATGTTTGCCTCATATATCTTAATGCGAATTCAAATAAATTGTCAAACAAAAGAATCTAGCTGTGAATTTTCAAAAACAATTTTGACCCACATCTCTTAGCGCTGGGATTGAGTGAATTCCCTGAGTTAGTCCCCTATTCCCAGTCAGAGTCATCAATGTTGAAAATCTAATTAAATAAGGCCTTTATTCTTGAGTTTAATATTTTAGTAAAATTGGGACAAAAAATGAATTTGAATAGAATTTGATGTAAAATATGGACACAAAGAGTATTCAATTTATTTCAATTTAATTTAACGATTGTTTTCTGTGTATTTCCAAAATTAATGGTTCAGTAATACTGGTATCTAATGATTCTTGATTTTTGTCAAAAAATTATTAAATCATTAAAGAGCTAATCAAAAGAGCAAACCATTTGTTTACAATAGAAAGGGAGGTATTTTCAAACATATATAAAAAAGATGAAATGTGAAAATTGTGTTTAATATGGTTTGTTTGTGAGACCGGAGTAATTGAAACTCTGCTCATAACTCATGTGATCAATAAAGTTAACCTCATTTCCCGAATATAACAATGTTTCCAATGTTTCGCATGGATTTCAGTCTACATTAAAATTAATGTTTTCTCCACTTCTCTCCACATCTAAAGCAAAGACCGAGAAAGACACGGATAGAGCACAGATAGGGCTGACATAGCGGCACAAATATAATAGAGAGAACTGCATAAACTGCATACCGGCGAGCAATCAATTGTTGTCTAATGCCATATATCTAATGGCCTTTTATTATAACACTTGATATAAATATTTGAGAGCAATACAAATATAATACAAATACTGGACTAATGAATGCAAAATCTTTACCGAATCAATCGAAATGAGTTTTGGTTACTCATTGGTTACTCCAATGGAATCCGAGTCAGTTTTATCCGATTTTTAGGTTCCTGTGCTTCGCTCGCATCCGAATTCAGTGCCGATTCAATTGTAGGAAATGCTGAAAATACAGAGTAAGTAAATTATCCGAGCAATCGATTATTGCAGACGAGCTCTGATAGCACTGTAAGGATAGTACAGTGACTACACTGCACACAACAGTGCGCTCAGAATGAAAGCATTTCTATAATTCATAGCTTCTGAAGGAATTGTTTGCTAAGAGTCTGTTTTCGCTACAAAAAGCTATGACTTAGTCTTTGAATGACATTTCTCTCACTTCTATCGTCTTTGAAATCTCTATCGAATAACGACTTATTTTCATTTGGATCGCTATAAGGTTGAGAGGGGTCCCCATCTGACTCGTGTAACTCTATCGTCAAAAAGTAGATCCAGGCGCCGATTATTCCGCCCAAAAAAGGTCCAACAATGGCGGCCACCCACCAGTAGTGACCATTCAAAGGCCTTAAGTGTTGAACATTACAAGAATATAAATTTCAGTTATTTTCTAATATTGTTTTGTCGTCTGAGAAATGTATTAAAGACTGACTGAAAAACTCGACGCCATCCGGCAATAGCTGTGAAAAGACGTGGAGAGAGATCGCGCGCCGGATCTGAAACAGTGACTTAAATTGAAAATTCTGACCAAAATTAAGCGAAATTACTTAAAATAGCGCCACAGTTGAGACCATAAGCCACGCAAACGGCTGTAATGACAAGCGATAAAACCATAGGAATTAAGTGTTTCGGACTATTTATTCCTTTGCTATCCGTTACGGCCATAACACAAAACAAAAGAATCGCTGTCCCGACGATCTTAACAAAACAAGACATGACAATGGCTTCAGGATTTGAATTCATCACTCATAAGACCTGGTCAATTAATGCGCCCCAAATACTCAATCCATTCTGTGCCGGATAAGTAGCAAATATAGAGGCGGTCTTCAATGCGTTGTCAACGTCCGCACCAAACGAATCGATCGCTGTTTTTATTTAACTATTATTTTCATCGCTTTATTTAAAACTTAAAACAATTCTCTTTTTTCTAAGCCTTTCATAAAGTTCTTAATATTCTGAATATTGATTAATTGATTAATTGATTTATCAAACAATTATATTATTCCAAACTTTCTGTTCTATACTCCAAAAACTCTAAATATTATATTGATATTCGAGCCCCAGATACACAATTTTTCATTAATTGTTCCATGTTCATTTTTCGTGGCATCAATTTAAATAAAATATCTTTAATATGATGTCTCAATGTTTGATATATTTGAAGTTCAATAAGAAAGATATGAATAATATTTGGAAGTGTTTCTCGTGTTTTGAATTTTGAATAAATATTTGCATTCATTGCTTTTCACGATATGTTTTTAAATAACTTGAAATAGAATGATATTAAGGTCTACTTGGTCATTTCCAGGATGTTTCCTCTATAACTTCTATTATTTCTGAGAATTTGTGTAAAAAAGAAAGGGGGAGAGAGAGAGAGAGAGAGAGAGAGAGAGAGAGAGAGAGAGAGTATGTGGTTGTCTATCAGTCATTGGATTGTAATTTTGTTTATTGTTTTTGTCGGACAATATTTAAGTGAGACATTAATCGGGTGTCGCTTTCATTTGAGGCCAAATTAATGCCAGCAGTAAAACAGTTGTCATTTAAGTCAATTGAGTATAACTTTTATGAGAATAAATATCTGACTATTGAGTTCGCTATCAATTATTTTTCTTACAATAATTGCTTAAATATTTTCATTTAGTGCAGACCTGTTGTCGTCTTTTAGATAGTCTCACAAAACTCTAAATCTTTTCATTATTCATAAACATTTAATTCTAACGCTTTGAATATAGAGACTGAAAAATATACAGACCTTCAAAATATGTGAGATATACGATCACCGCCGCAACAAATCCTTCAAATAAATCAATTATTATAATAAATATTTAATGAGAATACAATTTATTGATAGCCTATGAATTCGGTGGAAATTTGTTGGATTCCATCAGAAAGTTTGAATTTTGACCTCTAAATAGGTTTAATATATTTTCGAGTTTTTAATTTCAAATGAGTGATAACAAAGAGTATAAAACCAAATCATTAATTAAAGAGAAGATCAGACAAAAGCCTTTTCATGAATTTTCGTTACAAGAAATTCCTCGAGAAAAGTAATTTCACTTCAAAACAATGAAAAGGTCTAAATTATCTTGGACATTGCTTGGATTGGATTAGTATTCAACATATAGACAAAATTTTCGTTTTAAAATTACCTTACTCAGTTTTTATGACCATTATAAGCAATAGAAATATGATTACCTCCTGAAAATTGAGCCAAAAAATAATGAGGTATTTTGCGAACCGGGAACTTTCCGAGAGAAGCAAGTGCCAGGGTCACTGAATAAAGCAAATAAAGTAAAACTAAGTGAAATTCCGTCAATTCATTGCTTAAAATTAGATAAAAATAATTGTTTTCACTGATTTGATGCATACATTTGGGGTTAATTTGATTGATTATATGGTAATTTAATTACATAATATGTAATAAAGACAAACCTGCTGGATTCAAATGTGCGCCTAAAATATTCAAATGGAAAAATTTAATTAATTTTGATGTCCTCACTCACAATCATTTTGTACAAAAGACTTATTAAATGAGTATAATTGTGATTACCTGACACATTTATACTGGAACTGACGCCCACCAAAACCCCGACACCTGAAACATAAAACATTAATTAAAAAACCCTCTGTTTTAAGCCAAACATCTCTTAAACTAATTTCGGTTTTATTCGTAAGTATAATAGGCTTTACATCAAAACTGATTATTTAATCATTGAATGAAAACAAAACTTAATTTGTTTGGAAAATAGTTGGAATCAATTTTTAGGATAGCCTTCTATTGTCTGATTAGTCAATCGAAGGCAAAAAACCCCAGACTTTCCACAATTATAGCGAATGGAAACACCATTTGTTTATTAGTCTGAGCCTTAATGAGACTTTACTAATGAATACAATTGTGAATACAATTCAATCTAAAGAATTTCCATTTTTCTATTGTGAGCTCCAAAACAATCTAATTGAAGATGATTTGGTGATCAATTCACATGCCTTCCATCCCTTTACACATCTTTACTGAACTTCAAATGACTTTCACATGACTTTAACTCAATTAATGTGAAAAACAATTTGATTACAATCTTAGAGATTCATTAAACGTTTAATTGTTTTATTCGAAAGATTTCGTATATTAATGACTAATCAAAGGAGAAATCTCTTTCTAGCTTTAGCTTCGAGCACTCCTTCCAACAAAACAAGATAAACAAGCAAGACCAATTTGCAGTCTTATCAAATTTTAAATTATTAAATCCAGTTTCTAACCGAAAAGGAATTCCTTTGGGTTCTGATTCTAAATTCTTGCGACAGTTTTCGTTTAGGAATAGTGACGTCTATTGTGAACACTAACAGAAAGAATGTCTATTACTTTATAACACATACCATAACAGAAACAAATGGCAAAAGTATCGGCCGTTCCTTTCTTCAGAACATATGATGCAATGGACGCGTCACCGATAGCCTATAAATTATAAAACATTAATAAGAGGACAGTTGTCTCATATTCTATTGAAAGCACAACACATTTCTTTCACGTTTACTTCAAATTCAAAGATTAGCTTTTAGGTTAATGGCAGGCATACGGAGGGTCGGCGACTCTAGGGGGGGGGGGGGGGTCGTAGGGGGGGTCTAACGGATCTCGGTATAGGGGGGGTCAAATCCCAGATTTTCGGCCTT
>JAQGBD010001550.1:0-15093 GCA_034698165.1 Punctoribates punctum | reverse complement strand
CTCTCTCTCTCTCTCTCTCTCTCTCTCTCTCTCTCTCTCTCTCTCTCTCTCGCCTTTCTTTCCCCACTCATATTGAGTTATTTGTTGAGTTAGAGCTAATTTCTATTTCAAGGTTTGGTCAGTCATTAGTCGGGAATATAATAATCCAATAAAAATAATCCATTATTTCTGAGAAGTTATTCAAAATATAATTGCATTCGAGAGACAAAAACACTTTTCATATGAAAATACAAAACTAATAATCGTTTAGACGTTTGACTACATTTCAAATCTAAAAGCAATGACTTATATTGGTATAGATTTGCAATAAGTTTTAAACTGTATTTTAAAATTTCAATTGTGCTCGAGTCAGGTCTGGATCGCCATTAAATGATTGCCTCAATTGTAATGATAATAATTTTTGAGTTTTATTGATATGAATCGCATTTTTGTATCAATAATAGGACCATAACTTTGAATTACTTTACTTTGTCTTAAACTTATCTTTGAATTTGAATGGATTTTCAATCAATTGGTTTGAGTAAAACATTTTCTAATCACTGAAAACGTCTGAAATTTATTGCATTTGAATTTGAATTGATGTCAAAGTAAGGAATGGAGGAAAAGCTGATGACTAACATCAATGCAAATTAGTTATAGATTTTGATAAATTGAGGCAAAAAAATGTTTTGCATCAGAAATCGATTGAATTATTAAATATTGGATTCATTAAAACAAGAGATTGATTTGATTTTGATTGCATTTTATACAGAAGTTTGTTTTGCTTTTGTTTTTCGTTGAGATAACAGATTCAAAGTATTTATCTTTAAATACATTTATGTTTAAACTGGACTCCAATTCTTTATCTAACGTACTCTAAAAGAATTAATTAAATTCTACAATTGATTAATTGCACTAATTATTAAAAATAAAAGACACTGATGACTTTTGTAGAATGAGAGAGACCTGCAAACAGTTTGTGGTAATACATAAAATGTGTCATATTTGGCAAAATTGATTTTCGTTGGATATATTGGTTTATTAATATTCAGAATATCTAAATCTAGATCTCATCGAACGATAAAATCAATTTTGGTTTTGTCGTCAAAACAGTGCTTAAAATAAAATTTGTTTCAAATCAAATCAGTTTTATTTGTTTTCATTCAGAATTCGTAAAAAACTTGAATAAAAAATAGTAAGGAATTTGTTTATACTTCAATAATAATTTGATGTTTTAAAAAAAGTTAGTCATAAACACAGAGACATCAGACGAGAAGCAAATTCCTGATAAGTGCCGATCGATTATACCTTAAATATGGAGACAAAGCAATAAGAGACTCAATTATTAGGAGAAGAAACTTATTTTAAAACCAAATTCGTTAAATACCTTTAGTGTCAGTCAAATGGAAGGCTTAGACCTTTAGTTTTGAAAAAAACTTTTTCTTCTGACGGATTACTTTCGGTGCAAAATATAGTAAACCCATAACTTCTTAGACATAAAGCTTAATGATTTGAGACAGTGGTGTCTATTCTGGACATCTTCAGGGGGTTCATCAATGTTTGAAAAGTCAATAGGATTTAATAAGAAGCCGAAAATCGGAGTATAATTTTGGTCAACTGATGAACTGCTTATTCCTCCCTTTGCTCTTCACTGAGTGTGAGGTGAGGGCAATGTTTGGCCGAAAATTAATAAATTCAGAAATTTTTTTCGATTACATCAGAATTATGTTGAGATTAGGTATTCGTTGTCAGAGATCTTCACGACTTTAAGAGTCTTCATATTTGGCTCTCAATTGTTTCGTTAGATTTTGTTAATAGTTTTGCGAATAAATTAGTTATCGATATATTATATTACAGTTGAGTTGAACTCATCGGCAGAGATGTAATTGACTTCTCCTTTGAAATTGAAATTTGCCTGCTTAATAAATATTTAAATTAATTTGTTTAATAATCTCTATATTTAAATATTCATTAAAATTGGGATTTGGTAAAAAAATTCAAGTCTATCCACCAGCTATTCGAGGAAATCAATCATATTTTGGGGGAAAATATCCGCAAATTTCATTTGATTTGATGCTTCAGATTATAAATTAGTTTCAAAAGTTAATAAAAATAACATTAATTTAATGAATTCTCGACACGTTTTGCAACAAATTCTTTATATTTGATGCAAATATACTTTTTTTTAATGAATATTATTTTCCGATTCAAACCTAATGTTAAGTAAGTCTCAGAGAAAAATTGTTTTAGTTTTCGCTTTGAATATATAATTTCTGTATTTAATTTCATATCAAATATTTTTTTATTATTTTCCACTAAATATCCATTTTTTGAGCGCAAAATTGATTTCGATTTGAAACCAATATTTTAGTTAATGTCTTATTTATGTTGTTTTCAATGAAAAGATAAAATATTTAAAATTTTTCATTCATTGCATTAACTAAACAACATTTGACTAAATATAAACTTAGCTTTCGATAGATATTTCAAATTTACTTTCAAACTATAAAATTAAATAAAATATATATGACTTGAGATTTAAATTTGTGATTACCTCCAAAAATATAAATAAGAAATTCAAAACTAAATCCAAAAATGAATAAATAAATTGTCGATAAAATCTGAGACCAAAGGAAGTGAATGACAAATATATTTCCAAATCATTGGAAATCAATCAAAAAGTTTTTCTGATAAACATTTTATATTAAATTTCTTTTTAATAGTTTATCGGCTTTTCATTGAATTCAATATTTTTTGTGGAAATTTTTTTGCCAGAAAAGGGTTGATAACAATTCTCAATAATTATAATTAACAAGCTCAACTGTTAAAAATTTAAAACAATTTTTTCCTTTTAATTAAAGTAAATCTTTTTATTCGTCAGCAAAAACACATCGGATTCAAAATGCCTTCAATTTTGATGATTTCTCAAACATTGATTCAGTTTGTTATTGAAAAAGTGTTTTATCTCATTATTAGATCTAAAACTTGAGAATAATTATTGGAAAGAAAATTTCAATTTATTCAAATGCATTAACATCGGAGTCAATTAGCGATAGGATTGGAAACCGATTACATAAATAATTCTTCAAAATTAACATTTCATAGAAATTAACCAAAAAATATTCAGTTTATAATTTCAGAGTGAAAAATGTCATTTTCCTCGATATCATTCGTCTTAACACTTAATGGTATTTGATTTTTCAATTTTTCTCCGATTAATTAATTTGGTCTTTGATTTCAAATTTCAAATAAATCTTTCGAAAGAATTTTTCCTTTTTTTCAGAAACGATATGAGATTTTATACAAAGTTATGACTTTCAATGAAATGATAAAAACATTTTTCATTTTTCTTAACGAATGAGTGAAAAGGTTTTGAAGAAAGAACTTCTTTCGATAATTCCAAGCCTTTAATTAACAGTTTATTTAAATTAACGAAAAACTTGAATGAATCCAATCCGAGATCATTTTGATAATTGGATGCATTCGTTTAGTGATCTTGACTTAAGTCGTATTCCTTCAGATTTTTTCTTTTGATAAAAATCTTGTTTATTGTCGTAACTGAACATAAAGTTATGTAATGTAAATGTCTTTTCGGTTAAGTCGAGGAATAAAAGAGTTTTTTTTCTATACCTAAGAGAATAAGAAATAAATTATAATCAAAAATACATAAAATCCTTTTTCAATTAATTAATAAAAATGGATATAAAGCGATATAAAGCGAATCCATTGGAAGAGAAAATAATTGCTCCGAAAATTCATGATTTAGTTAACCTTTACTTAACATAAAACTTAATTACAAAAACTATTTTCTCATTTAATTTAAATGTTTTTTGACTCAAACGAAACCTTAAAAATACAAATACATTCAATTTAAAAGTCAGAACAATCGATAATTTATTCTCTCTCTCTCTCTCTCTCTCTCTCTCTCTCTCTCTCTCTCTCTCTCTCTCTCTCTCCTCGTTTAGTCTCAAAAATAATGATTTTTCATAAATTTTCAATTTTCTACACTTTTATAATTGAAAATATATTTCATTCTCTCATATCTTTCAAAAGACTGAAGGATTGATAAAAATGATTGATTTCATTGAAAACAACATAATTTAATTCACGTTCTCTAAAAAAAAAGTATTGAGTAATAGGTTTGTGGTCAAAACAAATGCTCCATCATTTGAATATTACTCAATTAAAATTCATATTTTGGTTATTCAATCGACTGATTCAAAGAGAAATTTTCGCCTCAATTGTCAGCCAATGTTTGCCCAGACTATGAGTTTGTCATATAATTCATGAGAAACTTATCTACTCCTGAGTTATGATTTCTTCAATTAAGCCCATAATAGTCGGTTCCCAAAGCCTTTTGTCCATTAGTTCCAATCTATTGAGTAATCACTTTGTGCTCACAATTAATCTCTATTTCGAAAGTTTTGATTTCTTGTGCGACCAAAGCGTCGGACCGTTGGCTCTAATAGTGATATGAATTTCTCATAACTGTTATTAATGTCTTATCTATTATTTCCTTATGAGTTCATTAAAAACATTAACCAAATACAAAAAATTGTGTTCACTTCGAGACAAGACGTCGGAGTCCTTGACTATAATTGTCTCTGATTTCCACATAATTATACAGAGTTATAGATTCTTGGTTTTTAATTAATCCACAGATTTCTCTCTATTTATCGATTGATTTAATTCAAAATTCAATTAAATTTGAAAAAAGTTGCAAAAGTTTCGCAAAAAACGATCAGATCATTGACTAACAAATGAATGCAATTTTTCTTTATAGGAATAAATCAAATGAAATGTTTGTACACAAAAGGCATCTAAAAAGTGATAATTTATTTGTGAGAACTTCTCTGTTGTGTTGAATGAAAAAACTCTCATCTCTTGTGTTGTTTTACATATTTGACTCTCTCTTTGCTTTCATTCGTTTTCACATTTATTAATGAGTTTCATATATGCGGCACAAAGTGAAGAATCCCTGACCTCCAGAGGTTAGGATATATTATTATTATTGTATAAAATATTTAACAACATTTTTGATATAAAATTCAAATCCCATTCGTATAGCCTTTTGAAAGATATGAAGAAAAAACAATAAGAATGAGTAGAATCGGTAGAATGGTTTTGAATAGCAGTGAATAGCACCCTAAGCACAGCACAATCACCACCACTCCAGCCAACAGCACTACCACAACATTAATATAGATTTTGTATAGAAGTGAAACGTGAGTTGCATTTCATAAGAATCACAATTACAGTACATTTAGTGCTGTGCAGTGCGTTCGTCGGCCTTCTCCTCAGCCCAGAGTCGACCCTCAGCTTTCTCTTAAACGATTATAACTGCAGTCAAACTATTGCTCAGAATATCGTTTCAAAACTGAAATTCATTTTTAAAAAGCAGTTTCTTTCAGTTATTTCTGTTTCTTAATTATCGGCGAAATATGAATACCTATTATTAAAAGATTTGTGGCAAACATTTTGTGGCGCTCTTCCAATACTTATTATCTCTTACTTTGCACTTGAAGTCAGTACTTTACTCAAACTCTAATCAAATCCATTGAAAAATATATTCATAGTCTTTGCCAAGAAATTAATGATCGAATTCAAGAAAAATAAAACTATTTAACAATTTTTGACAATTTTTTGCCTTATTATTAGATTTTTCAAAACCAGAAATATATCCAGACTTTGAAACTGATTTTAATGAACTTATTTTGAATAAAAACTTGTCTCGATTTTAGACAAGAATTTCATAACAAATATAAGAAATAAAATGAATAATTTCAACGGTATATATGTATTGCAGACATATATCGGTCTTTATTAAGTATTTAATCGAAAATTAAAATAAATTTCTTGTAAAGAATGAATAGTTTTAATATCTATTTATGTTATTTTACAATAATATTTGATTTGATATTTTTCTACACATTTTTTGCAAACATTTTCGATGATCTCAAACATGTTTCACAATTGAGAAGAAAAATAAAATCAAAGTTTTTACATAAGTTTTTTTTATGACTAAATGAGTTGTAATAAACATTTATTCTTAAAATATAATCAAAACTTTTAATCTTTTTATAATTTTAATTGTATTTTACACTTGATTTTCAAATTGTTATGCATTTGTTTTTCTGCCGATTAAACAAAAATGAGTCACAAAATGTTTTTTCGTTCATTTTTATAAACTTTTCGTAAAATAATGATTCCTTCGGTTATCAGTAAATAAAAACATCGAAATCTTTAATAAAAATAACAACAAATCAATGATTAATATTTTAATTAAATTATTTTACAAAATCATATAATTGTACAGGAGTATCAGAGCTGATATAAGAATTAGAATTTTAACTAGTACCGTTTTGAGAATTAAGTCCAATTTCAATGGCTATTATTCGAGTATTACAACAGTAATAGTGAATTGAAATTCTCATATCTCTGGTAATGTAAGACATTTAAGTATTTCAAAGATGAAACTAATTTCAAATTAATTAAAAGTCTTATTTGAAAATTGAAATGAATATGAATTCAAAGGACATCTCTTTCGCGGATCCATTCACAGAAACTTTTCACTCCATGTCATTTAGTTTTGAAACGAAGCGATTTTAGTACACAATAACCGTCTGATTAATGCATTTGAACTTTCATTGAATAATCTGAGAGAAAAAATCGCTTTTGTTTTGTGAATTTATGAATAATCTGAATAAATTAGAAATAAAGCTCTAATTCTACTCTTTGTATAATTATTTGTTAACTTTGTTTCACTTTCTAATCATTCAGTCATTCATTGAAAGTATGTCTTTTGTATCGATTTATTCACCGAAAGAGTCGTACAAAATATGCGAATAGTATTGAAGTGAATGACAATCACGACAAGCATTTTGACATTTAAATGACAATTGTGTTGTACTCTTACGCAGTCTATTCCAGAGTATTCTTGTCTCGCATGAGCCCAGATTGGGGCCAATGTGTCGCCGATTGGCCACTAATGCAAAACACTTAACCAAATCACTTGATTTGTCATCAGAGCAGTCATTCAATACATTAATCATTGCTCTAATGTTTGCATATCTTCCATGAGTTTCGTCACTTTCATTACTCTTGAGTTTAATATAAGCAATAAATTTAATTAATTAAAAATATTTTAAATAATTTCATAATTGAGAGCAGACTAGAAGTCATGTCTTAAATATAGAAAACTTTTGCCGAATGAGAACTCATTTGTTTTCATTCATTTCAATACATATTTTCACTAAAAATTTGTTTCATTCGGTTTCCAAATATATATTACAATAAAAATCTCATAATTTTGTTTTCAAGTATTGTTCGGTCATTTTGGTCATACCGTCGGTAGCCGAGGACTCAGACGGCTGCGTGTCGTTTCATGTGAAGCGCCAAGTGGTCAGATCGGGAAAAGGCTCGCTCACAGAGCCGGCACTGAAACGGACGATCGCCGGTGTGTTTGCGAAAATGTCGGGTGAGTTCATCGCTTCGGGCGAACTTCCAGCCGCAACCCTTCCAATTGCACTGATAGGGCTTTTCGCCCGTATGTGTCCGCAGGTGTGCCTTCAAGTGTGAACTTTTCGTATATGTCTTCGTACAGCCCGGATGTGAACACGAGTGTGAAGTGGTTTTCTTGCGCACACCTGTCGTCCCATTCGTGCCGTTCTTATTGTTTTTAATCGGTTTACTCTTATTGTTATTGTTATGACTAGGGTTAGGGTTAGGGTTAGGGCTTTTCCCCATTCGGGGATCAATTACCGCTAAACATGTGGGGTAAGTGGTCGCACAGCCGGCACTAGACAATAGTTCTGCCAAATTTGGCGAAGATGGCGGAGTCACCATTTTGTGGGCCGGCAAAGAATTGATGGAACCGTTTGTGGTCACAGGAATACCAGTCAGTACTTTGGCTAACGTATTAGCGGTTGTTTGTTGGGATTGTGGACCGGGTCCGGGAAGTTGTTGTGTTATGAGTTTGATTACATCGAAATTCTGAGTTTGGAATTGATTTTGAGTTTGATTTTGGAGTTGGATTTGTTGCTGTTGTTGGAGCTGTTGGTGTCTTTCGGGGGACGCCGGCGGAGACATTTGCGTCGACGGCATTTGCATTCGTATCGAACCTAAACTTGGAGTCCAATCACAATATGGCGGTAAAACACTGGGTATCTGCACAGTTGCACAAGACTTGGTTGACTCGACACAAATGGGAACCATCACTTGTTGATGGCTTGTGTTATGGGACTGGCTCTGAGGCTGAACCAACTGTTGGTGAAGAATTGGCATGGTGTCTTTCGGCTCAAGTTTTATTGAAGTAGTGGAAGGTTGAGGCGGAGGCTCCGAAATCGTGTAGCTTTGTATGAGATTATGTGTGGCCGGAGTCTCAATATTGGAGTATAACTGAGAACTGGTGTCCACACTCAACATAAAGTCAGTTAAATCAAGAGTCATGTCATCGAAACGACTTTCAGATGTCTGTTCCCGACCGATATTATCACTAAAACACGGGTTTGTGGTTAAACTGAGTTCGGTTTGTGGTGAGTGGCTGTTTGGGTTAGAATGAGTCGGGTTGTGCTGCACAGTAGTCAGCGATGTGAGATCTGGTGAGTTGGGAGACGGCAGTGACTGCAAAACATTGCGGATCATTGTTGTCGACGCTGTCTGTGAGAGTTGGTGCGACACAACTGTGGCTTTGGGAGCAACTGGGTCGGTTTGCGGGGAGAAATACTCTCCGAGCAGAACGCTTTCTATGTCCTGCCACATCTGAAACGCACAGACAGACAAAAGTTGATTAAAGGCTTGAAATTTGTGTTAATTTCAATAAAGATTAGGAATAGAAAAAATAGGACATCAATACATGTCAATCAAAAAGTAAAATGTATACCAAGTTAAGTAAAAATTGAAAAAAGTTTCCAAATTCACGATTGGTTTGATTTGATTTGATTTGGACTCAATAATTATGTGTCGATCTTTACCTTCGCTGCGAATAAGTCTTTGAGAAATTCGTGCAAATGTTTAATAAATGATAAATATTTAAGTTTAAACATATATTTAAGTTTATTATTATAATTGTAATTATTGTTATTTATGTGTTATTTTTCGACGAGTCAGGGCTCAAACCTGTGCTCACTTTGTGCTGATCAGCCGTCGGATAAAATCGAAAGACTAGTTATTTGTTTCTTAATTTCAGTCATATTTTTCAATGAGAGCCCATTAAACCAGATTTACATTAAAGGCTAACAAATAAATTATTATTGAATTTGAATCGTCGCTCATTTGAATGGGAAGCCTTCTTTTGGAGTCTTTGAATAACCAGGAAAAATATGACAAATCTATTTAAAAGCTCTTTCAATAATTACATGGGTAATTTATAATTTTCAGAATGTCATTAATTACGAGAAATGCTTAATTTGGTGAACGGCTCAGACTTTGTAAACCAGAAAGTCATTGGTTAAGATCTGCGAAAAGCTAACGACAGAAACGTATTCATCAATATTTTTATCAATAGATGAGAAAAATCATTAGAAAATGTAAATTAAAGAGAGGGATCATTTTAAAAGATCACGAAAACCAGTGGAAAGTTGTACTCGTCTTTTGTTTTCATAAATTGAATCTCATGTCAAATATTTGCCGAAATTATTCATTATATTCAACATTGAAGTTAATAATCGGCCCAAAAATCTTAACTAAAAATGATTTCTTAATTTGTTTTGTTTTCAGACATTTTTGAGGTTAAAAACGCTATTTTTCATAATTTTTATTATAAATCAATGGATTTCAATAAATCAAACAAATTCTCTGCTAACAGAAGAAAAAGTACTCCAAATATAAAGAAAATTAGATTTATTGCCCCTTAAATAAACCTATTTATAAGACATACCATGGGTTGGGATATGTAGTCATCAGAGAAGCGATTAATAATTTTTTAAGTCCAAAATTTTTTGAAATCGAAATCCGGATCCTTTGGTTAATAACATTAGGTTTTGTTAATTTCACTCAAAAGATAATTAGTTTTTCTGTAAACAAAACTATTGCACAAAATATGAGGAAAAGCTGAGCTCCGGCTAAGACTTAAAGGCTGAGCCATCAGATAAGTCGGACATCTCTTTAATGACAGATTTTGTTTGCCTTATATTTTAATCTAAAATAATGAATAACCCGATTAGACATACAATTAGTTGTCATATAAGATGATCGAAGTCTTGGCTCTAATCTGTTTCTCTGCTCTTTATGTGTCAAACGAAAGCGTTTCGCCAATAATTGATTATTTTCTTGAATGACAGATATTTTTGCCACAAATTTTTAAATCAATCATTAAAAATGAGACGAATATTAATCAAAAATATTGAATATAAACAAAAACAAACAATCGGTTTCACGGGTTAATCAATCTTTGCTTTTATTGATACCCAGAAAGAAAAACTTGATTTTTATAAGAGTCAGGAAATTTTTTTATACAAATTTCCATTTAATTACGAAAAAGTTCCCAAAATTAGAGCTCATATTTAGAAAACAAGAATTCCTTACAAATTAGATGAGAGTTAAACAGTGTATTCAAAAGCGATTGGCACAGAATAGGAACCAGAGCTCAGGTAAAAAATATCCGATACAATTTGTGAGCAGATATCAATCTCTATTAAGTTTCAATCTCAAAGGTTCGAGGAAAATAATTCCAAATTATACACAATTTTTGAGTTCAATTTTTTCTCAAATCTTCCATAAAATTAATGCAAATATTTTTCTCTCGAATGACTCGAAAGTGAAATTTTTTACTTAAAAACTGACTTTCATTTGGAAATCACGGAACGGAAAAGTCGTATACTTTTGGTTATTATTTCAATTTGGGTTTGATTTTGTTTTGACAGTTAGTTTGAAAATCTCATGTAATTAAAGTTTAATACGAAAAATATTATATTTCGATGAAAGGCTCGGTTTTATTAGCGCTCGGAATCAGGTCAGAGAATAGATGAGAGGAATTCATAACAATTATTAATCGATACTTTAATTCCTATTTCGCTGAAAATTTTAGATTAATTTTTTATTCGCAAAATGTTTTGCCAGAAATTATTCGCTCGATTTGGCAAATGTTTGATAATTTCAATGAACATAAATAAAAATAAATGCATCGAAACATAACTTTGATATCAATAAAGCTTCGAATAAACCTAAATATGGATCCGAAGACATGAAATGTTACAAATATTTCAGATAATTCATAGCCCGGAGACTGACTCCGAGCAACAAAACGTATAATCAAATCAATTGATAAGAAATGAGCTTTTCTTAAGTTATTTACTACTTTCTAAAAGTTATTTTCTGCTCTTTTTAGTCAAATCTTGTCGACAGAAAAACCATTTTTTGTCCAAAAACTTAATTATAAATAAACCGAATGTTGTCTTATATTTGGTCACAATATTTGAAATGAAATTAAATAATTATTTTTCATTTTATTTGACTCATGTTTGGAGAGAAAGACATGCAATTCACTCAATCAGTAATATTTGGCCACAAATTCATTAATCAATTAATAAACCGAAGAATTAATAGTCTTAATGCACGTAAAACTCATTTAGACCTAAACGAAGTCAGTTTTTAGTCTGAACTTAAGATCTTTATCTTGATTTCAATGTTAGAATTGATCTGAAAAAAGCTTTTATTTATTGTGAATATGTTTGCTATGATTTTCTTATGAGTTCTCACACAGAATGAGCTCTGAAGGCATCAAATCATAGCTCAAAGAGCCTTATTAGGGAACGGATAGGCAGATGAAAGCAGTTTTCAATTGAGTTAATTCAAATCCCACACACATTTCCAAGTCTTATAGAATCAAAGTTAATATAAATTATAGGTAGCCCTAGAAAAGCCAAGAGCATAATTGCTTATTAGATAAACATTTGGCTCTTTTTTCTCCAAAAGTAGTGACAATTTTTGGCTAATTGTCTGCTTATTAAATAAAGAATTCAAATCACAAATATTCGAGCAAATTATCGGCCAAATAATTCAATATAAGAGAAAAGTTGGACAGAATGGACCCCTCAGCTATTGGCAGCAAATCATTTTTTGCTCAGCCATACAATTATGGCTCAATAATATTTCAAATTTTTTTTAATCTTTTTAATGTTATAAAAGTATATAGAGTATAGAGTAGTATAGAGTGGGGTCTAACAAAAATTTAGTGCATCAATGGTTTTGTTTATTGACTAAAAGACTAAACCATTTATGCGATTATTATTATTATTATGAAAGTCATGAAAGAAATATAAATTAAATAATTAAAATACTTATCGACTGTTTGAGAAAAACGTCGATTTATTAAGCAATAGATTAAGTGTTTCGTCGTTTATCTGCTTCTCTCAAAACAGAAACCAATTATATGTTTACTGATTTTCAGTTTATTTTTGGACTTTTTAATTAATTATTTGCACTCATTGTTGAGTTTAAAACAATTAAATTGAATCTAAAATAATATTCTCTTTCTCTCTATCTTTCATTTGTCTCTTATGTCACACTTTGGACGAAATTAAAAACACTATTCGAAGAATTCTAATATTCAGATAATCTCTGATAACATTCTATGCTATAGACTAAGTGAGAGTCAAACGAAACACAATCGTGGGGTCAATGCTATTACAATATATCTATTTTTGTCTTAAAAAGTAAGTCTCATTTCCTCGACTCTCAACTATTCCTTAAATTATTTATTAATTCACAAATGATTGGCAGTAAGTCTGGACTCAGTCTTACCATTACCTCAAACAACTGATTTGAAAATTGTCGCAAACATATGAATAGATGAATAAATACAATAAATAAGAGATTTATATATCGAAATTGTCCTATATCATTTCATATATCATTTCATATAATATCATTTGGTATTCATCAAAAGAAATAAAGGTGCAGGGGCAGGTGAAAGATCGAGCCAAAGCCGGAAAATTTTGAAGAGGAAAAGTAATGAAATGGGTTTATCTCTTAACGCCGGCACTTATGTTGTCGAGTATATTGCAATTTAGAACTAGGTAAACTCTATATAAATAAAATTATTCTACTTTCGGTTTTCACACATACCTGTGCTGTCATTTTTTAGGAAAAATCCGGATTAATAATTATAACGGCTGAGTGGCAGTAGTAGTGAGTAGAATGAGTGGACGGGTAGTTGTGGTGTAACAACACTTCACGCAATAGTGAACTATCGAAGAGTTAATACAAACGCATTATATTCTATACCAGAGTTCGGATGAAAAATGAGAAGAAGTCAAATGAGAGAGAAAAACACTGAGAGAGTGGAGGGGACTGACTGTGCAGTGAAAATACTGGTTCACGCATTAGAGTCGACTCGTCGAGTGCTGTTCGCCAGCCAAATGCCAGTGCTATCGGAGCCGCTATAATATTTTCTACCTGAACAACTTTTCTACTTGTTTCTAGGTCACTATTTTGTATGAACATAACAATTAGATTATTTTATGCATTGCTCAGCACAGTTACCACTCTTGCAATCAAACAGCTTTGGACACGACATCTAAAATCTGAGAATCAAACCATCGCTTACCTGTCCTCTCAATAGAATACCTGTTTTTCAATTAGAGTAATCCATTCAATATTCAAGTATTGCATAACAGATGGTATTATTCGTCTCAAAAACTAAGTTATTATTTCATCTCTTTTTTGACGAAAGAATTCTACAAATATTTGCAAAGAATTTCATCCAATTTTTTGTCAGATTTTACCAAAAAATTGTTTAAAGTGGTCTTCAATTGAGAGCTGAGGGAAGAGTCAGCAAAAAGTTATTAAACTGGAGGCCAATAATGGCATAAATTTTTGGCACTGAATTGCACTCTAAATATAAAACTGTGTTTACTCATCACCTAAACAAACACGACTTGTTTTTTCTATTTAATGCATTGTTAGACAAATTTATTTTCTGATCCATTGGTTCCATAGGTTACCTGTCTTTTGGCTTATTGCTTATGTCTGTCTTATGTGATCCCAATGTTGGTGGTCTCACACTGTTTACAATTGATTGTCATCTCTCTCTCTCTCTCTCTCTCTCTCTCTCTCTCTCACTCTCTCACTCTCTCACTCTCCCTCTCCCTTTATATTCACTTTCATCTGTTGTTAAATGCAATTGACTTTTATTTTTATCTTTTAGTCATATTTTTTAAGACAACAAATTCAACACATTTTATGTCTGATATAAAAACTAAGCCTAAAATAAAAGACATGTTTTGTGAGACAAAACTGAACTAAAAGTCATATTTCAGAGGATTTAGCGATAATTTATGAAAAAAAGCATTTATTGTCTGATCATAAACACAGCGAAAAAACCGATGAATGTCGACACAATATTTCTGAGAAACCGACTAACTTAATGAATTTGGACTACCAAGGTAATTTTTTACTGTTGCAAAATGGGTTTTCAATTCATTTGGTTATAAAATAGTTTTCAATAGAATTGAGTTAAGCCTCGATGAGTTTTGACACATTCGCCGACACATTTTTATTTTCATTTTTCATTCCCATAATTGGTTATCAAAAGTGTGTTTATTATCAAATGATTTTTCAAATTAATAATTCAATTGAATTTGACAAATGAGAAATAACCAAGCTCATACCAAGCTATATTCCAACAAAGAATGATTTATAGATATAAAAGAATATAGATGAGATAAGTAGTGATATTTTTCTCATTAAAAACATCTTTCAATGTCTTTTTGTTAAAAACTTAATGTCAGACAATATTATTCAACAAATTGTCTGAAGTCTTGAGATCTGAGACAATGTCTTGTGATTTGAATTTTAGGAGAAGTGGAAGTGAAATGAGTTTTGAGATAAAACGCATGCGTTTGGTATTCGTTGGAAGACATGAATGTATTATTGATTTAAGGAAACACACGATTCCCTTAACGCCTAATACCGACAGAACTGACGAATCAGATCATATGCATGGAGTCGGTGGCGGTCTTGAGCTCCACAGATGCGGAGTTGGCTCCGTCTCCATCGAAACGGTATTGGCTCTGAGATATGTCGCTAATGGAGAGAATAGGGTTGCCAAGTGTCCCGGCCCAGCCGGGATTGTCCCGGATTTCACTCTCTGGCGCATAGTCCCGGCGGATACTT
>JAQGBD010001549.1:0-15100 GCA_034698165.1 Punctoribates punctum | reverse complement strand
TTAACTGGAGAAGCTTTCCTGTCTGCGAGGAGCTGGATGACCTCTGATCTTCACAGCTTTTAACTTCACCTCTCTTAAATCTAGGTGACATGAAGAAACAGAATTTCTAGTGTAATCTTGGTCTACATTTGAGCTTTTTTTATCAAAATTGGCTTAAAGTCAACCATACATTAGTTCTCAGACCATTCAATGTTTTATCGCGTATATGATCAAGATAAGTAATAAAGTGTGCGAATACTCTCATAATTAATGGAATTTTACCATTAATTTCATATAAATAGTGATGAAAAACAAAATTAAATTTCTTTTCTTTCAATAATTGAATTAAAACTTTAGGTAAGAAAAAAATGAAAATTTTAACTTGATCAATTTATTTGTTACAGAAATGTTGATTATTTCGTTAATCTTGGTAATTTTGGCTGTCCAAGCACAGTCAACCTGTCCGCCTAAGGAAATACTGAAGCCTTGCAAATGTATTTATGACATAATTCATTGCAAGGGTGAAAAAGTGACTGAAAAGGTATTTGAATCTGTTTTCGAACGCCTGTCGAACAGCTCAACACAAATACCAAGAAACTATTCGGCGCTCGTTATTGAAAGAACTGGATTACAAAGAATCGCTGAAAACTCACTCAAAGACTTCACTTTTGGTAAAATAGATATTTATGCTAATCAATACTTGACAGAAATTGAGCAAGGTGTTTTCAAGAACAGCTATTCAAAAGTTAATTCTATTGGAATATACATTAATCCAAATTTTCCCGAAAACAATGACTCGATTTTCAATTTAATCAAGAATTTCAAGAATTTGAAGTATCTGTATATCTATAACAATAATATCACTGAAATTCCACCAAGGGCATTTGTACCTAATAATGGGACTCTTGATAAACTGACCAATGTCGTAATTGGCGGAAAATCAATCAAGCACATTGGCGAAAGACCGTTTGATAACCTAAATAACATCAAGGAACTTAGACTGGTTAATATGACTGCTCAAATACCACCTAGTATATTGGAGTTTGGTGAATTGAATTCGGAAAGAATTGAGCTTAAGATTGATACTTGCGACTTTGAGAAGTTAAATATGACCGGGGTAGTTTTTACCCACTTTAATTCGAGTATTGAACTTTGGCTATTGACAAACAAGCCAGCTTACCTTGATGAAAATGTATTTTTGCCATTCTTCCGCGCGAATGAAAAGAATACCTTGGAGTCATTCGAAAATGACTTAGATTGTAGTGATTGTCGCAATATGTGGCTGAAGAATCACCCAGATATCATAAAGAAAACAATCAATTTGAAATGTTCTAATTATAAGAGTTTGATTGACAGCTCAAACTTCAATAATTGTTAATTACCAAGATAAATTGATCTTGATAAATAAAATATGAATTTATTCCTGCTATGAATAACTAATTTGATTGAAATTAATTGAAATAAATCATTAGATTTATGATTAAATTCTTATTTATTAACAAATATTAGAACAGATTTGAAATTAGTGCCAATCAATATATTCGTTTTCAAATGATCTAGGACATATTGGTAAGTTTATTATCTTCAAACGTTGTGCAAACATTTGCTTTCAAGTTGAACAATTTGAATTTAATAGTTTTATCATGTTTAAATAACTAATTAATTCTTCTTGGAGATCTAAAGAACAAGTTTATTTGTCTTATTCTTGGTCTGTTGATTACCAGGTTGTGATTGCTAAATTTGAATATATTCCGAAACTTAAGCCAATAGTTTGATTTTCTATTGTAAAATACCATGGTAATATAGATGATTTCATCAAAAATAGTGACTATGGAAAGCCCTAACCACATACCCAACAGTCCCCCGAAATTACACACAAGCGATATAAATGTTGTTTGGGGTATATATTTGATAAAAACATCAGGTAATGAACTGTGCTCGATATATATTCCTGTAAAACTAGTTTTCTCTAATTCATTGACATTAATTGAATAATATCTTTGATGACAATTCATTTTACATCCATTTTTACATTGATTTTCAATTTCAAAAGTAGAGTGAAAGAATCAATTATTCAAATATGGATTATAATGATGTTTATAATCATTTTGAGCAAGGAACTCATATCTCTCCAAATAGATAGAAGGAATAAAATAGTTTTCATCAATTGAACAAATTTTCTTCACTTTTGATTTAAAGCAGGTTTTAATACAATTAGATCTCATATTGAAATCTTGGTGTTTATTATCGATGCGATAACTATAACAGTCGGTGTCATAGCCTTCACCCATGAGTTCAATGTTTATCTGGGAATAAGAAATTCTCTTTTTTCCAGATATTCGAATCGAGTCATCAAAATAAGGCAGCTCATTAGATCAATGAATAGCAAAATTCCAATGTAATGATTCAACAGGTACATCATAATTTTTGATATTAATTTCAATATATTGCAAATTTAACTTGAAACTACGCCATTCTGGTTTAAGGGCACTAAAAATGGTGTAGCATCTTGCAACAAAGTCTTCGTACGTTTGCGGAAAAATGAAACTATGTATTGGTTTTATATCGACGACATTATTGGAAAAATCTTTTAATAGGACATTAGATTCATTGTCTTTAAATTTGCCTTGAACAACTATCCAAAACATTGATTCATATTCTTCGCGTTCGAATCCATAACTTAGATTTTTCATTGCTGTGACCAAGGATGTATTTGAACTCTCAATTAATGAATAATATAGCCTGCTCGATTCCTTGAAGTTTTCATTTTGGCCATTTGTATAATTGTCGTGCAAACTTGATGTTTGAGAAAACATACTAGATGCCTTTTTCAATGATAGCCAGTTTTCCGTGCAAAATGTGAATGATGGTAAAGGTTCTTGGTCAAATCTTTTAATAACTATTGAAGGAACAGTAATTCCTTGCAGATATTCTTTTATTAAGTCACCAGTTTGAGCAAGGAAACAAATTAAACACAATGTTTTCATAGAATATTTGAAAAATATTCTCTTATTGATAATCATTTTGAATGGTTTTTGCAAAATAATAGATGAAATTGTTTTTCATATAAATTTTGTTAATTGAAATAAAAAGAATTTATTTCAATAAATACTTCAGTAAAAATGGCACAAGGTAAATAAATTCACTTACTCGCACAAAGTAAGTTTAAATGGCAAGTTATTTCACTGAATCTGTGCAAATTTATAAAGATAATTTATTCAAATTTATTATTCATCAATTTCGTAATAATAATTCTTGTATAAAATTTAAATACATTATCCAGCTATTATACTTGTAAGATCATTTTAAGCATAATATTGTGTCTTGACAAAAGAATATTATTTCATATTCTAATTTCTGTATCCACGGCAACCCAGTTAATTAATAAATTCAAGTTAAGAAAGTCAAATATTAAACTCTGGCCATTGACAAACAAAACAGCTTACCTTGAACAAAATGTATTTTTATCATTCTTTCATTAATAGATTGAAGTCATTCGAAAATGACCTATACCTATACGGCTTAAAACTAACCAAGATATCCTCAAGAAAACAATAAATATTAAATGTTCTAATTATAAATCTTTGATTGACAGCTCAAACTTCCAGAATTGTTAATAACCAAAATAAAATTATCTTAATCAATTGATTATGAATGTAAAACTTTGATTATTGAAATAAAAATTAATGTAATTTTAACATGGGGGTTTTCTGGACTAGACCTTCCTCGTCAATGACTGATTTTAGTCTTTATAATCTAGATATTGTTTGTGAATTAGATAAGAAAAACAAAATTTATTCTTGCAGAAAAAATAAATTACATCCAGTTTTCTTTATTTAATTAGTTAATAGAAAATATATTTGTTAACATGGTGAACCGATAAAAATTATTATTCACTCGATTGTTATGAGACACAAATTTTTAATTAAAATCGATTCAAATAAAACATTAGATTTGAGATTAAATTCCAAATTATTTAAAAATGTAAGAACAGATTTGAAATGAATGTCAATCATTAAATTCCAATACATCAAATAATCTAGGATATTTAAAATTTTTAGAAAAATTATGGTAATCAGAGAAAAAACAAGTTTTATCAATTTACTTCTTTGTGGTTATAAAAGATCTTTTTCTTTTAAGGAATAAATTTCAAAATAAGTGCTTGGCTAGGTGTAATATTTATCTAGATAATTTATTTTATACTAAACCCATAAGTAGAATATAAAAGGAGGCCGTATTGGCACAGAATTGATAGAATTCATAGCTATTCATAGGAAACAAATCCAAACAATAAAACGCTATTTCGGGTGAACTCAACCTCTCTATGAATAACACGATTTTCATTCGATGAACGTTTGAAATGGATTTGTTCCTGGTCAAAAACTTGAAGAGTGAAGGATAGGCCATATGTGCTGAGTGTCTGACCAAAGCACTGATTAAATTCATTAATGAAATGCCACCAAATATTGCCACAACAATAGTAACGGCGATAAATCGTATGACAATAAATGTTTCCTTTGCGTGGCTCAGGTATAAGAGGGAAAGGAATGCTGGAGTGGCCGCGTAGTAGAGTATAAATACCATGAGCTTAAAAAATTCATTCATTTCTACCAACTTTTTGGTCACCAAATTGTGTTCTTTAATGGCTTTCATTAAAAGCCGTGAATTTGAATGCTGTAGACATTTATTGATATCTCGGTTAATGTCTTTAAATTTGGACTTTAAGTAGAGAGAGACCAAGTACCAACTTACAAAACCTAAAGATGACGTTGAATAGGAGAGCATCAGCCAAATAACGGTGATTGGTGACCAAAATACCAAGAATATAATGGAGAAATTCTCTTCCGGATCAAAATATGCGATAATCGTTGGGCTGATAATCATTGTGGACGTAATGAAGAGAAGAAACCAAATAAAGTATTTCATTACTATTTTGGTCAACAAATCGGCCTTAAGTTTGAATTTAAGCCAAGAATTGTCGCTCAGTCTGAACGACATATTCCTGTGTTTGATATCAGAGAAGAACTGCAATAAAGACGAGTTATGTCTCATCTCTTGGTATTGGACCACAAATAGGATGAAAAGGATTACGAGTGAACACAAACTGCAGATTACGGACAGAATTCTTGGATTTGCGATCAAATAGTTTGCGTCACTCATAACACCTCTCATTTGTTTTGAGGGAAAGGCGGCTGAGATTCCATATCTGAGGCCATTCATGACTAAAACAACCCTGGCCAGTGAAACCAACAAGATCCTTTTCTTGGAGGAATATCCCTGAGTATATTGGTCGAGGGTCGAAATGATCAATAAGTACTTGAAGGCCAAACTCTCGATCCTCTGAACGGCAATACTTTCGTCTCTTTTTGTGGCAACAATTTCAAGGAATTTATTCTTTACGCCAATGTTTTGATTAACTTTTACCCAATTCTTTTTCGACGCCATATTTGAAATGTTCAATGAATTCAAATCAAGTTAAGAATCAAATGATATTATTATTTAAATTCAGTTCAAACTATCTCTTGAATAATAAAATCACAAAAACATAAATAATAATATGAGTGATAGCAAAGGTACCCGACCTCTGGAGGATGGAAAGTACCTAGATATATATTTTTTCCGTTGTCTGAAGAGAAAGAACGAAAAAGGGTACCAAGGTATAGTTTTTAAATTTTTTAGGTCAAAGAGATGTCAAAAGAATATGAAATAGTTCAAGTGAAATTTTAGGTTACCTTGGCCCTCTCTGATAGAAATCAATAGCAATACGACTGCATTTGTTTTAATTACTGTAAACATGGAAATAATGGATCGATTCTCAGAGTTTTCTCGAATTCACACATTCTCTGGAATTTTTCGGAAATATTTATTGAATATCATTAAAAATGAGCTTAATTATTTATACCATGAACTCCTGATCATTACCCATGTCCTCTTATTCTAGAAAAGAACAATAACATCACAAGAAGTAATTGACCTAGTCACGAACCCTAACTAACATTTCGTGAAAAAATCTCATTAAAAAGTAAATTGAATTTAATTTCTCCTGAATTCTCTATAAATAAATTATCTAAGAATTAATTTCAATTTCAATTATTTATCTAGCTTATTTTACTATTAATTGAAGTTATCTTTTAATTTGAGAGCAAAATATTAATAGCATTTTAATTGAATTTAAAAACAATTTCCAAAATATAGATAACAAATAAAATAACACCCATTTCATTGTCTATTCTATAATCTGATCTAGATAAAAATTCAATTATCTTGGAAAATAATCTTTATATCATATAATTTGTGAAAAAAAATATTAATTGAAAAGTTGAAATAAATAAATCTCATTTAACCAAGTTCACATCAATTACTTCAGGTATGTTTATCATCACAATTGTTCTTGTTACTTTGGCAGTTGAAGCTGGATCAATTCAATTATGTCCATCTGATGCAATTCTGAAGCCATGCCACTGCTTTTTTCTGACAAATTATTTGTTCCGGCTCAAATATTACAGATATTGAGCCAGTGTTCGAAAGAATATCAAATACCTCGCTTAAAATTTAAGCAAATTACTCGACTTTAAGGATAATAAATACTGGAATTCAAAAAATTGATGAAAATTCAATCAAAAACTTCAAATTCAAAACAATTTACATTTACAAGAACCCCGTCCTCACCGAAATTGACCAAGATGCTTTCAATGGCAGCAGTTCCGTAACTACTGTTCTCGATATTTACGATAATCCAGGACTTTCTTCACATAATAACTCAATTTTTAAAGTGATAAAGAATTTCAAAAACTTGGAATATTTGCTATTATTCTACGATAATATCAGCGAAATTCCACCAAGAGCATTTAAGCCTGTTGATGGTACCCCGAGTCAATTAAAAAGCATAAGAATTGGCAGCAAATCGATAACGAAAATTGGTGAAAGGCCATTTTACGATTTGAAAAACCTTAAAAACCTTGAATTCATAAATATGAAAACGCAGTACTTATCACCTAGTACTTTTGAATTTGAAAATTTAACCACCACAAATATTCAGATATTATTTGAAAATTGTAATCTTGAAAATATGAACAAGCAACTATTTACCTATACCAAGGTAAACATCGATCTACAACTTAGCCATAACCTACCAACATTTTTGGATGAAAAAGTGTTCTTGTCATTCTTTTTCGCCAATTCGAATAACAAGATCACATTTTATTCAAATAATCTTGATTGTAATGATTGCCGTAATGTGTGGCTCAAAAACAACCCTGATCTTTTAAAAAGAGCAAGAGCTCTGCAATGTACTAGTAACAAAACTTTCACTGATAAGTCAAACTTTAAAAATTGTTAGTTCTAATAAAACAACCAAGTACATGTCCCGTATTAATTAAATATTAATTGTTTTCTCCTTGTTAATTTACTAGAAAACCAATTGAAAAATCTCCTACAATATTAGAAATAGATTTTAATAACAAAATAATTAAGTAATTTTCCAATTATTAGTTACTTCATTTTACCTAGATAATTAATTTCGATTATTAAATTAAATAATCTTCACTAAAGTGAAGTACATTTTTATATTAATTGTTGAAAAAGCTGAAAGGTATAAATTATTTCCGTTGTTATATTCAAAACTGTATTTATTATAATTGGATTAAAGTATCAAGATCATCAAAATGCATATTTCCTGCAAAAAATTATTGAAATATTTCATTTCTGGTTTATGTATTATTGGTTACCTAGTTCAAACCACTGACTTAATTATTGAATATATGCTTGGAATCACTGTCACTATATCTGTCAAACAGTTGGAGCAAGATCATTTACCTGCCATCACATTGTGCACTCCTAATTGGATATCGATGAAAAATGCAGCTAGATCAAATTCTAACCTAGCTATTTTATTCGAAGAGTATTTGAAAGACTACACAAAACTTAATAAGAAAAATGAAAAAACAAAAACATTTTTTCGGAATTTATATAAAAAATTTCTTCTTGGTATTAATACAACCGATGCTCTAGCAATTGATGCGAAAAAATACAGCTATGGTTTCACCAGGGACGAATATGACTCACTGTTTCAAATACAAGTTTACGGAAATCTCACAAAAACTTCATTTAATTTCTCTAACTATTTTTATTCAGATGACCTAGATCTTTTACCAATACATGGATTCATATTCAAGGATAGATTAAATAAAGTATTCAGGTGCTTTACCTATTTCAGTGCTCTTCGAAATACTTGGAGAAACTTCAAAATGACCATGCTCAATATGATAATTGAATTAAATACAAATTACCAAGATGTCCCACCCACATTATTTGACTGGACAATTTCAATTCATTCCCACAATAGTTTACCCAGTGGCAATGATTTTATTCGAGTAAATCAACTTGAAAATGATATTTCCACCTATTTCCAGGTCAATTTGGAGTTAATGGGCGAAGGCTATGACACTAATTGTTATAATTATGACCTCGACTATAATCAGGCAAATTTTAATATGAGATCTGATTGTATAACAACTTGTTTTCAGAAAAAGACGAGAGAAATGTGTTCTATTCAACAAAAGTACCATGCACCTTCTTTGGAAATTGAAAGACTTGAGTTGCTGGCTCAAAATGATCTGATATTCAGCAAAAGAGTTGATATTTGTATTCCGTTTGCCCTTGTTCATATGCGAAATCCTTGCAAACAAGAGTGTAGGATGGATTGCCGCTTCAAATATTACCTGGTTAAATTGAAAAATTACCTTTCTATGAACTAAGCAGCAGTTTAATGATCAAGCACAATTCAATGCCTGATGTTCTGATCAAATATATACCACAAATCAATTTTATTTCATTTGTTTGTAATTTCGGTGGACTGTTGGGTATGTGGTTAGGGCTCTCCATAATCGGGGTTTGTGATGACATTTTTAATTTAATCATGGTGATTTACAGAAGGAAAACGCATTATTGTTTGAAATTAATAAAAATATGCATGGTTATAAATGTTAAAAATTTAATAGAAAGGAAAAATAATTTGAATCAACCAAGATGAATAATTAATTTATCTTGTCTAACGTTCAGTTTTCTTTATTTCAATGTTTAATAAAAATAAATTTGTTAACAAGGTTAATCAATAAAACATATTCGGTTCGATTGTTAAGAGACAAAACCATTTAATTAAAATTATTGCAATTAAATCATTGTATTTGATATTAAGTTCAAAATTATTAACAAATAAAAACAGATTTGAAATGAATGCCAACAAATATATTAGTATTCAATAAATGATCTAGGAAATTTAAGAATTTTAGAAACCCATGTCAAATTATAATGATTTAATGGCTTCAGACTTTTGAAAATAACTAATAAGTTGTTCTTGCAGGTCTAATGATCATGTTAATTTTGGGTCTTATTACCATGATATGATTTCTAAATTTAAATACATTCCGAAACCTAAGCCAATAGTTAGCTTTTCCATTGTAAATGACCATGGTAATATTGATGATTTCGTCAAAAATAGTTACTACGGAGAGACCTAACCACATACCCACCAGTCCTCCGAAATTACACACAAGTGAAATAAAATTTAATTGGGGTATATATTTGATAAAAACATCCGGTAATGAATTGTGTTCTATATATATTCCTTGGTCATGATCTGGTTTGTTCTGTATTTCATTTACATTAGTTGAATAATATCTTTGACGACAATTCATTTTACATATATTTTTACACTTATTTTGAATAACAAACTTATAGTCACCGAAACAATTAGAATATGGATCAAAATATTGTTGATAATCATTTTGAACAAGGTACTCATATCTTTCTAAATAATTAGATTGAATAAAGTAATTTTCATCAATTGAACAAATTTTCTTCATTTTAGATTTAAAGCAGGATTTTATACAGTCGTGTCTCATATTGAAATACTGGTGATTATAATCGAGGTCATAGTTGAAGCAATCGGTGTCATAGCCTTCACCCTTGAGTTCAATATTAACCTGGGTATATGAAATTCTTTTATACCCTGATATTTGAATTGAGTCATCTTCAATAAAATTAGGTAGATCATTAGATGAATGAATAGCCAATTTCCAATTCAGTGATTGAACAGGTACCTCGATATAATTCAAATAAATACGAATATTTTTCAAATTTATCTTGAAATTTCGCCACTCAGGTCTGAGTGCACTGAAAAAAGTGAAGCATCTGTCAACTAGGTCATATTTTCTACGAACTATGAAACTGTGTACTGGTTTTAAGTCAACATTATCATTGTACAAATATTTAAATATGATATTAGATTCATTGTCCATGAATTTTCCAAGAATCAATACAGAGAACATTGAATCATACTCTTCTCGTTCGAATCCATTACTTAAATTTTTCAGTGAAGTTACCAAGCATGTATTTGAACTCTCTATCAACAAATAATATTGATATGTTATTTTCCACCATTCGTATTTACCATTCGTATAATTGTTGTAAAAACTTGATAGTTGAGGAAACATACTCGATGCTTTTTTCAATGATAGCCACTTTTCAGTGCAAAATGTGAAAGCTGGTAACGGTTCTTGGTCAAATTTTCTGATAACAATTGATGGAACAGTAATTCCTTGCATATATTCTTTTAATAAGTCACCAGTTTGAGCAAGGAAACAAATTAAACACATTGCTTTCATAAAGTATTTGAAAACTATTTTCTTACTGATAATCATTTTAAAAAGTTTTTGAATCTATGATAGAAATTCAAAATATTGGATAAAATGATTTTTCAAATATTTCAACTTGGTTTATCTGAAAAAAGAATGAATTCAACTTGTCCAAATTGAAGACTAAGATAATTTTAAATGACTTCGCCTAAAGATAATACTCTACATAGAAAATGACAAAAGAATTGATTTATCGAAGCAACTATTTTAATCAAGTAGATTTAAGCAAATATCAATTTGAACAATATTGTTTATGTATTTACCATATGACAATTTTAATCTTGCTGAATAAATAAAATGAATAAGATTCTGTTCGGATTCTTTATTTCAATAATGAAAGAAAAATATTTGTTAACATGGTGAAATGATAAAAACAACTTGTGATTTGATTTTTAACACATATGAGAACAAACTTGAAATGAATGTCAATCAAAAAATTCGTATTCAATAAATGATCTATTACATTTCACTCTACTTGTTTTTAGCATGTTGAAACAGACTAATTTCTTGTTCTTGGACATGAAAAGAACAGGTTAATTCTCGTTCTGTGTATTACTACGTTAGGAAATTTAAATTTGAATATATTCCGAAACTTAACCCAATAGTTTGCTTTTCTATTATATAATACCATGATAATTTTAATAATTTCATCACAAATAGAAACTATGGAGAGCCCTAACCACATACCCAACAGTCCCCCGAAATTACACAAAAAAGATATGAAAGTTGTTTGGGGTATATATTTGATCAAAACATCTGGTAATGAATTGGGTTCGAGAGTTATACCTGGATAATCTCTCGTCTCTATTTCATTGAAACTAATTGAATAATACCTTTGATGACAATTCATTTTACATTTATTATTACATTTATTTTCAATTTGAAAGCTAAAGTCCCGGTAACATTTAGAATCGGAATTATAATATTGTTTATAATGATTTTGAACAAGGAACTCATATCTTTCCAAATAGTTAGATTGAATAAAGTAATTTTCATCAAGTTGACAATATTTCTTCATTTTTGATTTAAAGCAGGATTTAAGACAATCGTATCTCATATTGAAATCTTGATGTTTATTATCGATGCGATAATTATAACAGTCTGTGTCATAGCCTTCACCCATGAGTTCAATATTTATCTGGGAATAAGAAATTCTCTTTTCTCCAGATATTCGAATCGAGTCATCAAAATAAGACAGATCATTTGATGAATGAATAGTCAATCTCCAATCGAAATATTTAACAGGTACATCATAATCCTTCATTAAAATTGAAATATATTGCAAGTTTAACTTGAAGTTTTGCAATTCAGGTCTAAGGGCACTGAACAAAGTAAAGCATCTATAAAGATTTTTATATTTTCCATAGAAAATGAAACTTTGTATTGGTTTCATATCCAGGTGATTATTGGAAAGATGTTTATATCGAATATTCGATTCATTGTCCATTAATTTGCCCTCGACAATAACCGAAAACATTGAATCAAATTCTTCCCTTTCGAATCCGTGACTTAAATTTTTCATAGCAGTCACCAAGGATGTATTTGTACTCTCAATTAGCAAATAATATTGATTTATCAATTTATTTAAAATTTCATATTTTCCTTCCGTATAATTGTCGTACAAACTTGATAGTTGAGGAAACATACTAGATGCTTTTTTCAATGATAGCCAATTTTTAGTGCAAAATGTGAATGCTGGTAAAGGTTCTTGGTCAAAGCTTCTGATAACAATTGAGGGAACTGTAATTCCTTGCATATATTCTTTTATTAAGTCACCAGTTTGAGCAAGGAAACAAATTAAACACAACGTTTTAATAAAGTACTCGAAAACAATTGTCTTATTGATAATCATTTTAGAAACTTTTTGAATCTATCATAAAATTCAAAACATGTATTAATATCAATGAATTTGACTTGATCAAATTTCAAGTTAGGAAAATTTCAAATGAACTCACATAATGAGAATGTTCTTCATAGAAATTTTATCGAAGAAACTATTTTAATCAAGTAGATTTAACAAATATCAATGAGAACGATATTGTTTGTGTTTGATATTAATTTAAGACATTTTTAATCTTGGTGAACAAATAAAATGAATCAGATTATGTTTTATTTATTTCAATAGTTAATGAAATTATATTTGTTAACATGGTGAATCGATAAAAATTATTTCTCAATTTATTGTTATGAAACATAAATTTTTAATTAAAATTAATTGAAATAAATCATTAAATTTGAGATTAAATTCAAAATAAATAATAAATATGAGAACAGATCTGAAATGAATGTCAATCAGTATATTCGTATCTGATAAATGATCTAGGACATCAAATATATTTAGGAAACCTACGATATTCAAACTTTGGGCTTTCATATCAAATCATAATAATTTAATTGCTTGTTTAAAATAACTAATTAGTTCTTCTTGGAGATCTGACGAAAAAATTAATTTTGGCTCTGATTCTCTGTCTGTTTATTACCATGGTAGGAATTCTGAATTTGAATATATTCCGAAACCTTAGCCAATAGTTAGCTTTTCTATTGTATATGACCATGGTTATATTTAAGATTTCATCAAAAATTGTAACAATAGAGAGCCCTAACCACATACCCAACAGTCCACCGAAATTACACAAAAAAGATATGAAAGTTGTTTGGGGTATATATTTGATTAAAACATCTGGTAATGAATTGTGCTGGATATATACTCGTGTTTCATGACCTGGTTCATTCTGTCTTTCATCTACACTAGTTGAATAATATCTTTGGTGACAATTCAATTTACATTCCTTTTTACAAAAATGATCAATTTCAAATTTGTAGATATTGAAACACCTTTCAAATCCATCATAAAAATGGTTATAATTATTTTGAACAAGGAACTCATATCTTTCAAAATATCGAGATGGAATAAAATAATTTTCATCAATTCCACATTTTTTCTTCATTTTAGATTTAAAGCAGGATTTAAGACAATCCGATCTCATATTGAAATTTTGTTGTTTATAATCGAGGCGATAATTATAACAGTCTGTGTCATAGCCTTTACCCTTGCGTTCAATATTTATCTGGGAATATGAAATTTTCTTTTCTCCAGTTATTCGAATCCAGTCCTCAAAATAAGGCAGATCATTTGATGAATGAATACCTAATCCCCAATCAAAATATTTACCAGGTTCATCATAGTGTTTTGTTCGAATTTCTATTTGTTGCAAATTCATCTTGAAATTTCGCCATTCAGTTCTAAATGCACTGAAAAAGGTGAAACATCTATGAACATAGTTATATGCTCTATCTACGGAGAAACTATGTATTGGTTTTAACTCGGTTATTTTCTCACCGAAAACCTCATAATCATTGCCAAAATATTTCAATAGAATATTAGATTCATTGTTAATAAATTTACCAAGGACAGATATCGAAAACATTGAGTCATATTCTTTTCGTTCGAATCCGTAACTTAGGTTTTTCATTGCAGTTACCAAGGATGTATTCGTACTCTCCAAGAACAAATAAAATTGTTCTCTCAATTCTTCGAAATTTTCATATTTCCCTTTCGTATAATTGTCGTACAAATTTGTAAGTTGAGGAAACATGCTAGCTGCTTTTTGAAAAGACAGCCAATTTTCAATGCATAATGTGAAAGCTGGTAACGGTTCTTGGTCGAATCTTCTGATAACAATTGAAGGAACAGTAATTCCTTGCATATATTCGTTTATTAAGTCACCAGTTTGAGCAAGGAAACAAATTAAACAAAATATTTTCATAGAATAATCGAAAGCATTTCTCTTATTGAAAATCATTTCGAAAAGTTTCAGAATCTATCATAAAATTCAAAATAATAGTCATAATAAATTTGAAATTTTATACTAACTAGGTCTATTTCAGAACAATGAAATGAATAGATGTAATGCCAAAACAGACGTATATAATAAAGACCATGTTCACACCCTTGGATTATTAAAAAATTGTTTTATATTTTTACGCCTATTTACTCATTTTATATTTTAATGAAGAAATGATTAGAAATATTTGTTAACATGGTGAATCGATAAAAATCATTATTATTTCGATTGTTATGAGAGACAAATTTTTAATTCAAATAGATCATATATTCGTATTTGATAAATGATCTAGGACATTTAGTATTTTTAGAAAACCTATGATATTCAAACATGCTGCTATATCTTTTATATGAGATGAGATGAATTTATTAGCTTTAGCATGTTCAAACAAACTAATTATTTGTTCTTGGATATCTGACAAACAAGACAATTTTTGGTCTGTTGATTACCAGGTTAGGAATTTGAACTAAATTGATTAAATTCCGAAATCTAAGCCAATAATTTGATATTTTTTGATATTTGCTAGTTTAGTCGAAACAAATACTTTTTTCACAACTTGTGTTTGACTGTTAACCACAGTAT